>WUQG02030605.1:0-11044 GCA_011317285.2 Androctonus mauritanicus
CAGTTTTCGGGGAGTCTGTCTTAACAGCTACCTCTGGACGGTAACCTCCGAGAGAGAGACTTGGACGATTGGAGCATTTTAACCTCCCATCAGTGAGTCGAACAAAAGAAAGAAGAATCACTTCTCCTTTCTACGTTACGTCATTACCAGTATTACTATTTTAACGGACTAAAGACTGTTGTGTGCTTTGTGCAATATCTATTGACCACCCGATAAGTCGATTATTGTCGCATTTCTTTCTTCTATAGGTATTTATCCTCCAAAAACACTTTATATATATATAATGTATCTTTCTCTCTCTGAATAAAGATCTATGGTTTGTGTAAACTGTTGCTGTCTCTAGTAGCTGTGTCAAAGATTTCGCTCAGTCATTCTTACTCAGGCGTACAATCGCAGTAGGCCCCAACGCCTGTACTGTTGGTCCCAGCGGATCCACGGATAATTTATTAAATTCTCCTCTTTCTTTCAAATAGAAAATCATATATTTTGTCATAGATGCATTTATTAATAAATTATTATCACTGAACTAATTTTTCAATTTTTACAAAATCGCTAATTAATGTTTGTTCGCTGGTATGAGCGACTTTAAAATCATCAGCGTAAGCAATTATAGTTGACTGGATATCAAGAGCAAAAACATCGTCGACATAGCAAAATAAAAAGAAAAGCACCTTGGGAAATTCCCAAGATTTATTAATTATTTATTAATTTATATTATCGATCAACTTTTAAATTTATACGATTATAAATTAGAGAAAATAAATAATTCACGTAACGTTAATTCTTATATATTTCGAACTTTTTTTATTGATGATTTAAATAAAACTTCAAACTTTGTCCTTATATTTTATTGATTTTTTTTCCTGTTATTATATAATTAAAGTTTTTTTTTTTTTAATACTTATGAAAATTATCAACATTTCCTTTAATAGTAAATAACAATTTATATCATGCAAAATTCTAATTAATTTTTATTTTTATTTATTTATTTTTTTATATTGCTATTGTATAAAATTTGTCTCGATTGTCTCCAATTGATTTTTACCTATAATTTCGTATAATTTTATAAATTTTTTTGAAGTACATTTCGTGTTAACAAATCATCGATACGCTTGTTACGCTAATCTATAAAAACTGTGCTGTTAAACATGGTTTGTAAATATAATAAGATAAATTATTACGAGATATATTGTGCTATATAAGCATAGGATCTAGAAAACTATTGCTTTTTATATCCAGTTTTAACCTAGATTATGTCACGACGACGCGAAGTAACCATCGTAGCAAGGCAAAGACATGGCGTCACATATTGTGTGACGCAATAATCATATTTTGTGACGACGTTCATTGTTTGGCCACCATGACGTCTACCGGTACGATTGTGATGATAACCAATCTCTTTATTATAACAGTATTATTTAGACTTATTGTTTTATATCTGTTGGGCCTAATATAGGCCCTACGCTTATAATTGTTACGAAACTTTAATTCTTTCTCTTTCATTTTTCTTTCTTGGTGATATATTTCTATAGAAAATAATTGGCCATTGCGCTTATTGCAAAACAAACATCTGTGTTTTCTTTCGAATTTGCTTCGAATCGTAAATACCAATAATGTCTAGAATAATGTCGAAAAATAGTTTATTTTATTTGCTTCTTTCAGAAAAATTCATATAAATTTAATTTGAAAATTTGCAGATATTTTTACTTGGTTATATTTTGTATCATCACAAAAATTGAAGAAATTCATTCAGAAAACAATCAATTCTTTTTATATTAAAATACGTAAATTTTCGATTAAAAAAAATCATGAAATTTTGCTTTTCTTTCGAATTTCTTTTTTGTTTTACATTTCTTAAAATTTTTTTTTATCTTTATTAACTTATTTTTCTTAATTTTCTATTTTTATTCTGACATAATTATTTTATTCTTTCCTTCATTTCTTCAACTTCAATCTTCCGTTTGTATAAATTCTTTCATTTTCTCCAGCCAATATTTTTCTAATCTTGTTCATTTTCTTTCAGTTCATCCGTTCCTTCAATTTTATGTCATACTTCATCTATTCTAAATGAAATTTTTCCTCTTACTTTTGCTGTTATATTTTTCTCAGTCATTCAAACTCTTTAGATTGCAATGCTATAGAGTAAAATCAAAATTTATGATAGAATTTTTATTTTTTTTATTTTTCCTTTTTTTTAGGTATCTCGCACTGTTTGCCTATTTCTGGAACACAAGCTCATTTCTATACTATTTTAGTAGTAAAAATTGCTAAGGGAATCAAATATATTACGTATTTAAGAAAAATGAGGTTCTAGATTATTGTTTCATAACGTTTCATACCTTTCGGGTAACATATAATTTTTCAATCCTTTTATAAATTACTTTGAATATTTTTCTATGTTTTTTACTATAGAACTATTACTGACATTTTTAGCAAATCAGAAAATTTATCGAATCCCTAAAAGATTCACGAACTATATGTTAAAAAAATATAACTCCTGAACGATTGAGAATCCCTTTCATTACTTTTCATGAGTCTTATTTTGAATGATTTTTTTTTAACTAAAAACTATTTTGTAGCTAATTAGATTTCCGCAATCAAATAAATAGATCTTTATGATTTCCATTGGATTAATTTACCATTAAATCCTTCTCAACTCTCTAAAATATCTAATAGACCCTCCATAATATGGTATTTTTGTGTCATTCTAAGTTTAAGCTGTCTTCATACCCTTTCTACACTTTTTTTGTCAAATTTGACAAAAATTTGACACTTTTTTTGTCTTCGCCCTGCCACTTTACATTCTGAAATATCTAATAGACCCTCCATAATATGGTATTTTTGTGTCATTCTGAGTTTAAGCTGTCTTCATGCCCTTTCTACACTTTTTTTGTCAAATTTGACAAAAATTTGACACTTTTTTTGTTTCGCCCCGCCACTTAAGTGATGGGGCGAAACAAGCCCTTCCACAGGTTGCCCAATCCTGCGGAATGGTCAGCCGGATTGTGGAGGATGGAGATAGACGGGCCGGGTCCAGACCCCATGATAAATTTTTCAAGGGGTGGGACCCGAGGCCACCAAAGTGGAAACCCAAGCGTTTCCACGCGGTCAATCCGTCGACGCTCTTTCCACACTTGTATACTAAACAGCGGAGCATTTCAATGTCCGCAACGGATCCCCATATCCATTGTAGGGACAGCCATCAAGTGGAGAATGGGGTTCGATAAACCGGACCAGACCTCTCTTGAAAAACTCTAGAAGAATGAAATCCAAGAATTCAACTCAGGATGGAAACACAACACGCTTCCACTGTTCCTATCTGGTCTAGTCTTTTTGTATTAATACTATTATTTTAGGAAATGTAAACGATATAAAATTCTGTTTAAAATCATCATACAAAATTTGGTAAAGCATTTTGATCTAAGTTATAACAAGAATATAATTCTGTTGTTATAATACTGCATATAATCGAAGGCATGCATCAATCAATAAGGTTGCGTCGTCTCCAATCAGAAGATTGACTCAGGCTCAAGACAGAAGGATGGGTCACCATAATCTTTCTTTAATATTCAATATATTTTAATCCTGTCAGATAGTTTATATTCTGAAAACAGGTGTCCTCTGTCTTCCTCTTTTTTTGTTCCTTTCTTCCTTCTAAAATAAATTTTTTCACGTTATCATCAGAACCTATCATTCCAAGATATTTTTATTTTCTGTGTCCAAGATATTCTTAGGATTTCTTCTACAAATTCACATTTCAAAAGCTTTTAACTTTTTTGTTGAAGAGCTGTTTAATGTCCAAGTTTCTGCACCATACATGAGAGTTGACAGGATATAAGATTTAATACATTTTTTCTAGTTTGGATGACTAAAGTTTTTAAAATCAAGATGTCTTTACTTTAAAAAAAATGTTGATTTGCCTATTTCTATTGTCTTTTTTGATTTCAACATATTTTCCATCTTTTGTTATCATATATCTTAGATATAAAAATTTGTCAACTTGTTCTAATGATTTCTCTTCTGTTTTTAATTTTTGAGATATTATCATTTCTACTAATAACCATTATCTTAATTTTAATTATATTTAAATCTAAACCAAAACTTTTGATTTTTTAAATAATTAATTTTAAGATATACAAAAAGACATTAGAATAAATATATTAAAATTCAATGATTAATCCTCTGAAGAATGAAGTGAGAAGAAGGTAGAAAAAGATGAAGAAAGAGTGAAAAGATCCTGCCAGAAGTGAAGCAGATAATTAACAGAGATGACAATATTCTTTAGTCGCTTCTTACGATATACAGTTGAGATAGTAGTGAACTTTGACCCACAAAGAAAAAGTTATTATTGCTTTATTGAGATTGTTTAAGATGATGCTTTAATTGTTCTGATATTGTTATATTGTCAGCAAGATGAGCTTACCACCTGGAAGGTTTAGGTTCAATTTTTAGATTATATGCAAGGAGATTTTTTCAGGAAGGGTCCAAACCGCCATCCTTCATTTGAAGACCGTCTCAACAGGTGTAGACTGTCTATAATGGGCATATGAATTGTCCCTCCATTTAGTATCTGACAAAGAATGTAAAAAAAAACATGAAGAAAGAGTGAAAGAATCCTCCAGAAGACGTGAGGCAGATCACTAGCAGAAAAAACAACTTTTCTGCTAGTGATCTGCCTCACGTCTTCTGGAGGATTATTTCACTCTTTCCTCATGTTTTTCTGCATTCTTTGTCAGGTATTAAATGGAAGGATAATTCATATGCCCGTCATAGATAGTTTACACCTGTTGAGAAATGAAGAATGGTGGCTTGGACTCTTCCTGAAAAAATCTCGTTGCATATAATCTAAAAATTGAACCCAAATCTTCCAGGTGGTAAGCCAGCGCTCAAAATCTCTTGCGACATACAGATGTGATATGGATGGATTTTATTGGCATAAAACTCAAAAGATGGTTACATTTTTCAACTATTCTTATAATAATTTAAACTGGAGCTGCTAAATCCATTATATGGAACATAGTTTATTACTTCTGCGATAATTACATATATCCAAATTTTGCATACTTTATTATCTGTGGTGTTTCTTAAAAACGCTATAGTTGAGTTAAATTTGCCATTTTATCATGTTTATACAATGTTTCGAATTCATTCCGTTGTCGGAAATAACGTCAAGATTCTTATCTGTCAGTAAACTTAAATGACTATCCAACTGTAATAATGTACTCATTATTACAGTTGTTCGATTTCGACCAGTAATACATAAATATTGTTTTAGCATAATTAATTTATAAATCATTTCGAATCAGTCAGTCGTGTATGCGTTGAATATCCAACAAAATAAATATTCAAATTGGAATTTTGGTATGATCAGCATAAATAAATATTATTAAACTAGTTAGTCCGTATACCGAATTCATATCTAGAACGAATAGGAATGCACTGTAGGGCACCTTACTAATACAATGGCCTGATTATCTATAGTAAAATTTGATATTTATATGCTCCTAGAATAAATATTATCGGTAATTTTTCAAATTAATTATTTTTCCGATTATTTCAATAATTTCATTTTCTGCAAAATACCTGCCATTTTATATGAACTTTTCTGTTGCTAAGCAAGTTATATTTTTTATCCTATAGCTTCTCTCATGAGTTATTTTCTGTTTTGCGTTATTTTAAATTTCGCTGTACCATCGTTTTGGAATCATTTATAGCTATTTTAATATTTAATCTTTTGCTTAATTTGAATTTAATACGATTAAAATTAATTCAAACAGAAAAATTTCAACAAAATATTCTTTCAAAAGGAACTAAATATGAAAGACAGCATATTTTCCTCTATGCCGAGGTATAAGCTTCCAAAAGATATCATTTTTAGCCTGCTTTCCGAAGGAAGAGAAGGCTTATAAGATAGGCATTCTATCTATCTATCCTTCAGTAATAAATTAAAAATTTATTAAATATTTAAATTAAAAATTAAAAAATTCAATTAAAAATTTATCAAAATTTTATTTTACACTTGACAACAGATGGCGCTAAGTGTTATTAATACAGGGATCACGCCTTGTCTTCACTACTATCTAATGCCAACAATATAAATATTGCATTTGACTTTTATCAAAATTTTATCCTTTATGATTAAATTATAGGTCGTTGAGGTGACCATTAATGGTGGAACATCATTACCAAATTTCATAGAAATGAAGTAATATTTTGAATTATTTCATTTCCATGAAATTTAGTAGTGATGTTCTACCATTAATGGTCACCTCAACGACGTATAACTCCATCATAAAGGATAAAATTTTGATAAAAATCAAATGCAATGTTTATATTGTTGGCACTAGCTAGTAATGAAGACAAGACGTGATCCCTGTATTAATAACACTTAGCGCCATCTGTTGTCAAGTGTAAAATAAAATTTTGATAAATTTTTAATTTAATTTCATTTAATTTTTAATGAAAATTTTATTGCATGTACAGGATCGTATGCAATCTTGCAGGGTTGTTTGGTATCGTACACTCTGCAGATAGAACAGCAATACCAAATTTCAAAATCTAGATCTACTAACTAGTCAATAATATAAATAAAAATTATCAGAATTTAATTAATATATAGTTGATCTACATTTATTCCTACAGCTTTTAGAACATAAAAAATCAAGTAATAAAGGTTATTTATATAAATTCATATATAAATTAATCGCACTTAAATATTTCCCAAGCAGCTTTGAGTATGCCAGCTAGTATATAATAATAACTATATTAGTACAGTGCCGACAATAAATTTTTATAACATTCAGCATACTGATTATATCACTGAAAATGATTTTAATGACATTTTTATCTCTTAACGTGTCATTCGAAAATAAAGGATTCATTACTAAAGTAAGCGATTTTAATTCTTTTTAGAATTGCTTGTTCAATATTCGATTCAGTACTTCAGCAGATCATAATAGTGCAAACAGACAATACTGTAATAATGTATAGACTTGTTACTGTCTTCTCTCCAAGAAAATTTAAAATTTTGTACGAGTTCAAATGGCTAATGCCACTAATCCCATAACATAACATAATAATTTTTTCCCTTTGGGTTACGTTAGATTAAGTTGCCATATCGCAAAAGAAATATTCTGTATCTGGCGGCGGCCATTTATAGAGCCCATCACAGGCTGGCCAACACTCATGATGGGGTCAATCGGATGGTTTAAGGATGAGGTTCAATGGGCCGGGTCCGGACCCCTCCTGGAAAACTGGAGATGTGGGACTCGGAGTTGAACCCGAATCCTCCAGGATGGTAAGCCACAAGTTTTACCACGTGGCCATCCGGCCGACTGCCAGAAGTTAGGAGCCTGACAAAGTGATATCTAGAGTTATCTAGGACCCTCAAGGGACAGTCCCTCCAGTAGACTATACTATCGTTTGGCTGATCACCAACATAGTGAAATTTTTTTTCTGATTTTCAAAACTCAAAAAATGGAAACCGTACCAACAAACTGGACTGAATAAAAAACGACGAGAATGTAAATTGGTGGTGTATTTTTAAAATATTTCCTTTCCTTTTTATTATTATTTTTTTATTTTTTCCTTCTTTGAGTGCTGTTCATCCTCTCACAAGGATATGGGCGTGATGTTGTTATTGTTATATGATAATTTTTCGAAAACGTTTGATTATAAAACTATTTAAATTTAATACCAAAGACATGAATAAATAAAGAAGTCCAGCAATGAAAAGATATATTTTAATTTAAACAAGAAAAATAAAATTTTTTTAAGTTGTGATTTAAATTTTAAATGAGTTCATTCATTTTCCTTCACTCTTTTTATGAAATAAACTTTAAAAAAACTTAATAATAATTCATTAAATGAAATTAATGAAGACAATTTTTTTTTTAATGAATCCAATACTTAGTTTAATTTTTAAACTGAGAAGAGAGATCTCGAACAAAATCTATTGACTATAAGGAACAGAAAACAAAGGAAAAAGTTTGACTGTTACTAAAAGTGTACTTGTACTATAGTCATTTCCGAATTAATGAAGTTATATTAAGAGTTATAAATTAATTTTCTATCTTAATATAACTTCATTAAGTCTACAACTAAATGGAAACATGCTCCATCAAGCCACTGGTGACGGATTAACTCCAAATTATCTATTTACTTTGTAATTCAATATTTCCTAATCGTTTTAAGTTGTTAAATAATCGAGAGCGAATTAATAACGCTTTCCTATAATAAATTCTAATAAGTAAATTAACGTATTTATTAATTTCCTATATTGTACTGTATAAGGACTGGATGAAAATTTATCTTTAAGCTTAATCAACAATAATAATAGATAACTTCTGCATGTATCTGTGATAATCATAATTCCTCAGAGAATAAAGGCAGTAAGTTGAAAATTTTGAAACAAATTAACATTGGCAATAGAAAATATGGGTAAACAAATATAATGAAAATCGGATCAGGGATTAAATAATTAATTAATTAATCCCTTATTTTCTTAGATTTTAATCCAATTTTTGTAATGTTGGAATGATCAAAGCTTACATTTTTTCGTAGAATGTCAAGTGGTTTGAATGTTTTTTTTTTTCGCCCCGATTTATTGAATTTTTGTTCAGTTTAAAGTTCGTAACGACAATTTTTTCGTAGACTTCGTGAGGATTTATGTTTAGATGACAGTATCGCATGATACTGTCATCTACAAATGATCATTACATTCTACAAATGATCCTGTTTTTAAACTTTAATTATTTTCTACGAGATTATTGATTTTTAAAATTAAAAAAAAAATGTAAAGCGGATTTTTCGCTTTATCTACACAAAAACAGGAAAAAATTAAGAGCACAATGCCATAGACTATAAATATGCAGTGCCAGCAGCCATCCTGTGTGTTTAGTCTGTGAAAGTTTCGACTCCGACCTGTCTCTCCATCATCCCATTTATCTTCTCCCATAGGTTAAACAAACATAAAATTAAATCATTTTTGTATACGTTCTTGATAACTAAATTAATTCTCATTAATTACTTACGGGATTTTAATCTTTGATTACGATAAAATAATTTTATTTTCACTCTATCGAAAGTTTATACAACCATCATCTTTAAAAATCCGGTTATGTGTCGAAAATCCAAAGTGTGAAAACTTAAGTTCTCCATCCTATATAAATTTTAATAAAATTTGCTTAGTATGATAAAAATTCAAACAAAAAATTTATATTAACCAGAGAAAATCGAAGGTTATCATCATTTTTTTTTATTATTAATCGAACTAGTTTGCACAAAATATGCATTTTCTAAAGCGCAAGTTTCAGGCACAACAAAATTAAACAATACTTAGTTTTTTTAATAAATCGCAATCAAATAAATTATTAAATGTATCATACATCCAAAAATAAGTTTTATTTCCTTAACTGATAAGAATTAACGTGACGAAAGCTCTTCTGAGTTCGTTTTCGTGCAACTTTTTTTTTCCTACTAACAAGTCGCTGTTCTTCCAATTTCGTGCGATATCATGCGCAATTAACGTAGCATTTATTGTAAAATAAAACAGATTTGAAAAGATCAATTACTCATCTCTAAACAGCAACCAGAATCCTATTTTTCAATCCTAACCCAAGAGATTTTTTTTTTTTTTATCATCAACTGACAGTTAATAAACATCTGTTACACGTGTACGTGAAAGGTTATTGTCCTGGTTT
The DNA here is from genome assembly GCA_011317285.2 of Androctonus mauritanicus. NCBI lineage: Eukaryota > Metazoa > Arthropoda > Arachnida > Scorpiones > Buthidae > Androctonus > Androctonus mauritanicus. Next base: position 9,702 of record WUQG02030605.1, read on the forward strand.
AGAATTTCAATCTGCAGATGAACGAATTCTAAAAAATGAAAATCGAAAGAAAAAAATAAAATTCAAATATATAGAAATATTTGAATAAACAACTTAATTAATTAGCATAACGAAGAAAATTATTGGAAAAATATTATTTTCAAGATGTCGTTAATTAATTATATATTTTAATTTTTGTTTACAACATTTTTTACTTCATTAAATATTTGCATAATATAGATTTGATAGGTTTTTTTTTTTAATAAGGAAAATAAAATTTTATTTTGGCTTATAAACAATTTTCTTGCAATATATATATATAAGAAAATTAATATTTCTGATAAAAATATTAATGACTAAAATCCTTAACAAATATTCTAAGAATGTCGCGAGAAAAAATACCATAACAATAATTCATTTTTTACAGCTTTGAATGAAAGAAAATGCAACATACGTCAGAAGACGTGAATATTCTGTAGGATACGATGAAAAATATAAAAGTTCGATTATTCTCCCGAATAAAAAATATCAGAGAAAAAGTGAAGTATCGAATATTAAGTGTTTCACTAAATCTTTAAATATCTTTGTTATTAATTTCTGTTTATGGAGTAACAGGTTACAGTGATGATCTTGTGCTTATTATTTATTTCTTTAATGAAAACTTTATTTTAAAAAATAATGATTATTCACACGTGTTTTATAGACTTTTTTCCGAAAAATAGTTTCATTCAGACTAGCAAAAAATATATTATTCCGTTTAAATCTTTGGTTCGAACATAATCGACTTGGCTTAACTAATAATACAATTAATTATTCCGACTAAAGTACGGTAAACTCCCGTATAACGGGCTCTTCTATAAACAAGAATTCGTATAACGCGATGAAAAAATTGCGATTAATACTCATACAACGCTATAAACAATCCTGTATAACGCGTAGAATAAATTTTTTTAAACGTTACTTATCCCTTACTTGTATTATCCGTTGATAGTAATAAAAACCAAACGAAATTTGTTTCGTTCCCATGACAACTTTAACAAACTTTTCGGTCGGTTATAGGAATCCACATTTTCGGATTCCGTATTATACGGTATCTACTTGTATATACGGTAATATATATATTTTTTAATTTAGTTACCTGTATTCTGTATTTGTTTTTTTTTCGTTATTTACGAAACCTTCTTTAAAATAAGTTAATTAACAATCTTCGCCCAACAACAATATATTCGAAACTATCGCACATCTCGTTAGCAATATGCGATCAGGGTTGCCACCCGGAAACAAGTATAAATTTGCATAAAATCGTCTGATAATGCGTGTCTCGTATTACGCGATTTCCTATAACGCAGAACGTATCCCCCGCA
>WUQG02030616.1:0-11043 GCA_011317285.2 Androctonus mauritanicus
GGGTGGGACCCGAGACTCGAACCCGGGTCCTCCAGAGTGGAAAGCCGAAGCGTTTCCACGTGGCCAATCCGGCCGACGGCGCAATGAATTTGGTAAACATGGGAATCACAAATAATCACGATTTTTTCTATGTCACCTTTGCTAATTTTATACTACAAAATGAAAATAATTTGCAAATAATACTTAAAACAGGCATATAAAACTTAAAGTAATTCAAATATCAATAATTTGTACAAAAATCATTTTATTGCAATATTAAATAATTCTGTTGTTCTAAATAGCGGCTTGTTTTGACGTAGGCTAATTTCTGATGACGGTTTATGCAAACAAAACCAAAAAGCCAGAAAAAATCTTCGTTCTCTAATCCCTGTAGCAGTTCGCCAGAACAGTAGGGATTACTTTGTCTTTATGAATAAAAATAAATTATTAGGAAAGAAATTATATTATCTATGAAACATTAAATTTGCTGTTCTGTTATCAGTTCGGTTGTTACAGCAACGACAGCCCAACTTGACATGTTTTCTGTCTAAAAATATGTCTTAAAAATCCTTCTTTCTACATAAGATAATATTAGAACCGATAATGTTTTGTGTATACCAATATGGTAGATAAGTTCCATCCCTGCTTCAATTTTGCTGAATTGAATAGGCACGTCAGCTCTACCTCTGTCATTCCTCCATGGACTGGCCCTCAATCATTTCCCGAAAAATCTCTCCTTCACCCAATGATCTGAGGCAATATAGTTCTCTTAGAAAATTACGAAATAGGAGAGTCCTAAACTTCTTCTAAAGAGTGCATCTATTGGATAAGATATCAAAGAAGAATGACTGTGTTAAAATTAAGCCAGCTCTGTTGGTAGATAAGCTTCGAATGATCACTATATAAATCAGTAGTTTGATTTTCCACAATTCGAAAAAAACAAGTTTCAAGACAAGATCAGCTTTTAAACAATAGCATCACGTATAAATTCAATAAACCCTATAGAAATACAAGACTATGTTGATAGGAAGCTGCTATTTTGTTTTAGTTGATGATTGGCAAGTTTAAATTATAGAAATTTTCGGAAGTTAAATATGAATTAATTCAGTCCTCCAATGATTATTATAAAGCTGAACGGAATCATTACTAGCAAAGTTCCATTAATTGTTCTAATGGAGCTTTGCTAGTGATGATTAATTCTAGCAAAACATCAAAACTGAAGAAAAATCAAGTGAGGTGCCTCGTATTCTATCACAATCTATATATTACAAAGTAAAATAGTATCTGAAATCTTACGCTTCGTAATTACAGGAGGCCATGGGCACAGAGGAGGATGGAAAAACTTGAGAGTTAATGATGAGTTAAAGGTAAGTAATAGCAGTTTTAATAATACATTATCATCAATTTCTTATTTGTGATGAATTATTTATTTAGTAAAATCAACAAGTAAAGGTGAGTTTAAGTCAGTATAAATATAATCAATAATTAAGATTTCTTATTAGGATTTGACAATTTATTGTTAAGTTTCCATTTAATGATATCATTTCGGATGATGCCATTATTTTTTTTACAAATCTTAAATTTTTTTTACAGGATGAAGAAAGAATCAATAAAAAAATCAATAATCTAGAATTTTTGGCTGTGGTTCCGAATATACTTCTCCCCCGAAAACCGATTTTTTTTTCACTTCCTAACATCAAAATAATTAGTAAGATAACTTATTTAAACATTTCCTCTGCTGCAAAGTCCGTCAATTCCACAAAAAGTTGATATCTCAATAAACTGTTTAATCAAATTTTGTACGAAATCATGGACATTTCACTTAGCCTGCTATTATACACAGTAGTAGAAGTGTTGCAGTGGCGGAACTACAATGCGCCGGACCCCGCAATGCGGGGGGGCTCAGAATTATAGGAGGCCCAAATCTTTGGCTGTACTTTCTTTACCCTTTTTTAAATTAACAACATAATACAATAAAAATTAACAGCACCATGAAAAGAATGAAATATTCATTAAATCGGAGCAGTGTGGCGTTAGGAGCAATAGCCAAAAATATGGAACTAAAAAATGTGATTAGAGATTTTACAAATTTAAAATCCAGGAGAAAAAATTTTAAATATATTTTCTTTTGATAATTTTCAATTGTGTTTTAAATGATACAGTTTTGTTCATTTTTTACTTTCTAATAAAAATATATAAAATTTTTTTGGGGATAGAGGCCCGAATAATATTTTGCGGGGAGGTCAAAAATTTTAAGTTCGGCCACTGAAGTGTTGGTATGTGCATGAACACTGATTAATTTTCATGTGCCAAGCAATCATTTGCATTATTCTTTAAACCTGATAACAGACCATGTTGCAAGAAATTTGCTATGGAAATGCTTGATTGCATGGCCAACGACAGTTTCTCAATAAAGAACACTACAGAGAAAGCAACTTGCACCAAAAAAAGAACCTGTCGTTATTAATCATTGAATCAGATTTAATGGACTCGATTATGATATATTTGATAAAACTAAAGCCATAAAAAAATTTTATTTTTAAATGCAAATACTGTGTGTGTATACTAATATTATGGTCGCTGTATTAACGATCAATATTCTATTTTTATTTTATTAGAATGAGTTATTATGGAAATGTTGACTTTTATTTTCAATAAAGACTTAAATTCATACGCAACTGAAATAGACTCGTTATTTTGAGGTCTCAATGATGTTGCGCACCTAGGGCCTCCAAAAATATAAATGCAGCCCTGTATGTAACATTCATTTAATTATCATCATTCTTACCGCTGTTCATTTTTTTTTTTTTTTTTTTACAATATCCACTTGGCTTTCTGAACTTTTTTTGCGCTTAAAGTTTGTGTATCTTTTGCTCTCTTTACAAAATTTGTAATTTAACCCACTACAATTAGTTAAACCAACCAGCTACAAAATAATCGTTCTTTAAAAACACATACCCAAAAATAATTTGATTAAAAAAGTTTTCTATTTCACATTCCTCTACTGTAGAATAAAAACTTACTTTTTATTCAAAAACTGAATGTTTGGAACGCAAAATATTCAATGATCAATAATTAATTCAATTTCTAATGGAATAGATTGTATAATGAGGGGGACGATATGCAAATTAGTGAAATTGCATTTATGACTAATTTTAGCAAATAATTTCCCAATGATCGCATTTTGTGTGTGTATTGTATATCCACAGTGCTGTGGATTTACAAAAATTAACGAAAATCTGTTATAGGAGAGTAAATGTAATTTTCTAATCGTGTTAGTTTTCGAAACCCTGTTATACAGGGTTACCTGTATTATTAAAATATTATTTGAAAATCTGGCAATTATTCACAAACTTAAATTTTTGGGAATCATTATTCCAGGGTATACGTAAAATAAACTTTTGTAAAAGAACTGGTATTGTAAAAGAATCGGTAGAATGATCGCATGATAAAGCGTAGACAACATTTGTTAAAAACTGTAGGTATTTTAGTTTTTTTTTTTTGGAATATTCTTATTAAAAAATAGAAATTTAAAAATTATAATACATTTTCATTAATGAATCTCTTACATTAAAAACTGATTTTATAATATATTCTAGATAACGTGAAGTTCTAAAAATTTTTGAAAAAATGTGACAATTTTTGCTAAAGAATAATCATTTTTTCCTTTTAACATAGAATTTATTAATATTCTGTAATAGCATTTATACATAAAATTTTCTGCCAGGCGTAGTTAGTTAGTGAAATTTATGGTAATTTTTCACTTTAAGCCACAAAACCTCGTCAAGGTCTCAGCCTTCTTTGTGGATTTTTTTGTTCATCCAGAAACCCCATAATAGCTAGGCAGTAATCACCATTATGGATAAAACTGGACCCTTTTGCGATCGAATCAAAATCGGCTTATTAATCCCTCTGCCTCCCACGCAATCAGCAGCATCCGGCATTTACCAGGTCCACAGACTTCAAACAAGTTTCGACATGATGATTCTCCTCTACCTCAAGGCGAACCGAGAGAGCGCGAGGGAAAATCGGTCTCACAATTGATTTTATCATGCGAGAGGATCCTTATTATGAACCAGGCACACATCTAGTTTATTTTCAGCTGGAACCACTATAGTCGAAAGCTGCTGCTGCTTGTTAAATTCTTGAATATGTCGAAAGCTTGGTTTTAACTTTTCTTCATCCAAGATCCTTCTTGCAGAGGCTTTTTTCTTATCATTTCTAACTTATTTTCAGTTGAAATCTTCATAGCCGAATGCCGTTCTTGCCAAATTCTTGATTTCACTCTATTGTATCAGCGTACTATTTAAGGATTGTTATGCAAACTCCTGCTATTCGTAGAGTTAGAAGCTTATTGTCAATTACATTTTTAACTATAACTTTTAATTCTGGAATATTTCACACACACACAAAAAAAAACACTGATTTAAAGTAGGATGAATAATGTCGAATATTTTGATTTGTTTGGAAAAAAATTTAATAAGTGATTAAAAAGAATACTGTATAATAAACATAATCACATTATAGATTTTGATTTCTAATATTTTATGGCAAAGAGAGAAATTATTAATACCAGCATGTTAAAACAAAAATTATACAATTTAAATATTATTTTCAAATAAATTTTTATAGCTAAGGACATATTAACATTTATTTTAGCTCAATTGGCCATATAGAAATGCTTCAGCTTTCCACACAGCAAAATTAGGATTAAAATCAGGATCCCATCCTTGGAAGAAATTTATATATAGGCTCTGGCCCAACTCATTGATCCCTATCTTCCACAGTAGCATTTATCAATCCCTTCTGCCTTGTAATCAAACATTTGTTTGTAATAGTATTGCAACCAAAATATTTATAATCTATAATTTTTAAAGATCTTTGATCTATCATTCTGTGACCCATTAAAAACCGCCTCCAAGAATTTAGGCAGCCTATGGCAAGCGTCTGAATTGGCCCAGATATTTTTATTAATCACTAATGATGGCAAATTAGAGTTATAAAAAGAAAATATATCTACTAGTGGCAGAATTTAAAATTTGTGGGCCCCCATAAATTATTATTCGGGCCTCTACCACCAAAAACAATTTACAAAAAAAGAACAAAATTGCATCATCATTTAAAACACAGTTGAAAATTATCAAAAAATATATTTAAAATTCCTCCTGGATTCAAAATTTGCAAAATCTCTAATCACATCCTTTATTTCCATATTTTTTGCTATTGCTGCTACTGCCGCACTGTTTTGATTCAATGAATGTTTCACTCTTTTCATGGTCATTTAATTTTTATTGTATTATGTTGTTAATATTTAGGATTTAAACAAACAGCACTATGAGCAGTGGCGTAAATTCTCAACAATTTTATTACTAAAAACAAATACACTAACGTTTTCGGTATTTGAAATACCCTCATCAGGCGTATAACAGATTTTTTTAAAATTGAATAGAACGAAACATGGAATTCGTTCGCAAACCTGTTATGTTGTTAATCTAAAAAAAGAGCAAAGAAAGTACAGACAAAGAGGATTTGGGCCCCAGTGCATTATAGTTACACCAGTGATGATGATAAAATCTTATATCAAAAGAAGAGAACTGATTTTTCTAATATCTAGTATAAAGTTAGAGTCACAACTACTCAAATCAAATAGTTTAATTATTTTATGAAATTTGAAAATGGAATTTCATGTTTCATGTAGAATATTCTTAACTTGAAGAGCTCCTATATTCTCAACATTAGGCTATTTAGATTAAGTTGCCATTAAAATATTCTATTCTAAACTACATATATATTCTATAAGATTTTTATATGCAGTCATATGTATTTGTAAAATGCAACAGAATAAAAAAATTCATACAATCTGTTTTCAATTATTTGTGCTTAATTTCATCCTCTATTAACTTGGATACTCCCAATATCTAAGCTAATAGAGGGGAGCTCTCTATGTTAATTTATAATCAAAAACATTTAAGAAGCTCAAATATAAAGACACCACTAATTGATCCAATCATTAATATGTTTACACAATACAATATCTTTAAGAATAACTTTACTTAAGAATGTATTAATTTTATAACTAGAGGATCATATTCATTTATTTTAGAAAGTAGACCTTGATAAGAGTAAAAAAAAGTTTTAAAGAAAGTAGTAACTGACTTTCTTAAAAGAATTACAGTAGGACCCCTGTATCTGCAGATGATAGATTTCATCTCATCCACAGATACCTGAAACTGCAGATAGTAGCAAATATTATATACTGTACATGCTGTACATACCTATAACAAAATTTAATTTATAAATTAAGCACAATAAGACATTAATAATAACTAATAATGTACAAAACAAATACAGTAGTTATGTGAATGTGGTTTCTCTATCTAAAATATTTATTGTACTGCATTCACTCTTATTCTTTATTCTTCTAATTTTATGATAATAATATGATGACAAAATGCCTACAGGTTGAGATGAAATGAACTTAAATTATGAATATTTATTGCATTTCTGAATTTTCTATTTAATTTTTTCAGACTGCAATCAACAGTTGTTACTATTTTATCTGCAATTTCATGTTTCACTATACTGTTTTATTATATTGATTATTATGTTTAATATATCTATAAAATATTCCAATCAAATCAAATAACTAAATTTTTTAATCAGTCATCTTAAAATACTGCATAATAATGCAAATGCCATTTGGAAATAGTTTAAAGTAATTTTTTCATAACCAATATATTTGCATTAAAAAAATAACAAAAATAATTTATTCTCTAATATTTTTTCAAGACAAACTTTTTATTTAAGAGCATTTTTCTGTACATCACTGCTTCGCAAAGGTGGCAAGACAATAGCAATATATCCTTCAGACCATGTCTAAAACAATTATTACATAAATGAAATAATAAAATAAATTATGTTAAATTTTAAAATTTAATGAACTCACTTTTTCTGTTAATAATTGAGGCTTCTTTAGTAAATTTTCATTTACTTCCACAAGTCTACCATAGACACAACTATAAATAACATAAACTGAATTATCACTGCAATGGATTTCACATAATGGTGAATGCTGTTTTAATTGTTGTCCACCCTTTAATTAAAAATGAAAACGTATTAGTTTAATATATTAAATGAACAAAAAGTCTCAAATAAAATTACCCTTTTCCATTTTCCAGATACTTGATTTTGAAGACGGCTTATTTCTCCAATTTTAAAATCAACCAAATTAACAGTTTTTTTTTCAATAAGAATAGGATGCATTGGAGCTAAAGTTATAAGGCATATCCTATATTTTTAAATAAATTGTTATTTTTATGAATAAAAATAGAATGTGTAATTTAATAAATGATATAATTGTTATAAAATGATCTAAAAACTTCCAAAATAATCAAACTTAATAGGTGTTCCTGCCTTATGAAAGGAATGCATTAAAAAATTTTAGTCATAATTCAAATCTATCATAACTTGAGAATATGATTTCCCATAGGTGCAGAGCTATTAATGAAGGTGAGATTCTCCAAATCACTAAAACTCAGAATATTCAATTTGTTTTTAAAAAGTAATACTGTACAGTAATGCTATATAATTGTTGTTTAATCTTTAAAATGAGGAAAATATACAAAGTTTTGTCAGGAATGTGATGTACATGTTAAAAAAATGAACAATTTTGTTTTTTATGTATTATAAACTTACCAGGTTAGTAAGAATTTCAAGTTATAAAATTATTTTTAACACCACTTCTCATCATTGGCTGATTACTAAGTAATGGAGTCATAACAGGCTCAATTATGAACTGTTTATATCTGTGATAGAGAGAGGACAACTTTATAATAGGAGAAATATCTGGGCTAGACCCATCAAGAAAATTTTCTGGAAACATGGTATCCATATTTGAGCTCAAGCATTATGTCCACATCTGGAAAATCACACAAAGTAATTATTGTAAATCAATTTCATATAATAAAGTAATTCATTTATCCAGAATCTAGATAAGTAAATTACTTTATTATATGTTATTTCAATTCAGACATTTCAAGAAACATTTTTGAATTGAAACAAACGATTTCAGAAGCACTAAAGACTGGCATGACCAGCATTTTTTTTTTTTTTTTGCTAATTACAAACTGATTTACTTCTTATTGAATACTAAGCAGTGGACATTTCAATGCTCACTACAGATTGAGCATACCTGTGGTAAGATCAGTAGTCAGATAAAAAACAAAATTGACCAGGCCTGGCCTTATCCTGAAAAAATCTGAAGAAATAAGACTGGAATTAAAACACAAATACTTCATGATGGAATCACAGCAGGCTTCCCCCTAGTGGAATTGATTTTCCAGTTGACTGACTGACTTATTATTGCAAAAACATTGATAGTGTCCATTATAAATATGGATTTTCATTGTAAATAATCACTGCCATTAGTCAAAGGCTTCCTGTATATTTAATGAAGAGCCAATTTCACAATGTTATGATAAAATAAGGGATAGCTTTTGCCATCAAACATTCATTTTAGAATCAACAAATAAATGCTAATTAGTTGTCATATTCATAAATTTGCTAATTGGTGATTTGCATCATAATGGATAAAAGGCTATTTCAAGTACTAGATAAAGAATTAAATCACTGGTCAAATAATATGGTATCTTTCAGAAAACTTAAACAGAACATAATATACACTATGAAAATTTTTTTTAATTTTATTTTTATTAATACAAATTAAAGTATGATTTTTTAATGTTTAAAGTTTTTATCACATAATTAAACATTTGTTCTATTTAGATGCTTTTATAACAGCTAATCACTATATTATTTTCATATATAATATGAAACAATTATATCCAACAATTTGATTTATAATTCATAAAAAAAAAGATAATTATGAAATCAGTATTTTAAGCACATATTTAAATTAAACATAAAAACAAAAACAAAATTCATTCAAAAAAATACAAGTATTTCGCAATTTACAAATATTCAACTTCACATAACTTTTCCAAATTATTTTTTGTAAGGTAAAGAACAGTGGTTTCCAATCTGGGATACATTCCAGTACATTTGAGGTAAGTAAAAAAAAAAAATGAATAATGGCAGATTTTATATATATTAATCACAAACATTTTGCTAATATTAAGGATACAATTCATGTAAATGAGTTGCTAAGAGATATGCTAGTGAATTACTGGTATAAAGCATAAAGTCGACCCCAGTATAACACAGGATACATTCCAGTTATATAACAGATTCATATACACAATATGAATCTGTTATACTGGGGTCAACTTTATGCTTGTAACCATGATGCTGCTAGGCATGAATTAAGTATCAAAAAACATGAACATTAATTAGAATAAATAACTTTCATGTAATATATTTTTTTTAATATTTGTTATTTATGTATGAATTTTTATATATTAAAATTTAATTTTTTTTAATAAAAATACTTTGTTTATGAATAAAATGAAATCAGAAAAATATTTCATTTGATAGGCCCAACTATGTGTGAAAATGACAAATTTATTTATTGCATTATACAAACTGCTTTAATATATTATACAGTATAAGCATTACAGCAATTTTTTTATCATATTATGCAAGTACAGTTTTACATGGAATCTACTATATTTGTAAATTACAAATAAATACATCATGTTGGTTTAAAGCATTTAAAAGTTCATGTTATTTGATTTGTTTATGCTTTACGTATTGTTTATTGATTGTAAGCATAATATTACTGATAAAATAACTTTCCATGTAATGTTATCTTCTTTTTGTTTATTCCTTTCAGTTTGATATCCTCAAAATATGATGCCATAGTGTTATACAGGTGCAATCACCATATTACACCTAGTATCAATGGTTTTTGATTCAAAAATTATTTTTTTGATATATGCAGAATTTGAGGTACAAAGTAATCCTCAGTTCCAATTATTTATGTAAATCAGGGAAAGCATATAATCATTTATTTCTATATCAAAAAGTGGACTACTTGAGAATAATTTCATAAATATTAAACTGAGATGACACTTATATCACTGGAAACAGGAAAACCAATGCAGCCAAAATTCATAAGAGGATCATGGGTCAAATCAATGCCTTTTGAGAGATACAGAACTACAAATGTTCATGACATCACTCTGCTTACATTGAGTAACATTAATCCTCCAAGATTTAATATATGATTTGTTACCATTTTTATATTACTTTATAATGATACTGTCATTATAAATAAACTAATAATAAGCATGTTCTACAATAAAAATTTACAATAATGGCACATTATAAATTTGAAAACCATTGCTTATATTCTCAATAATTAGAAGATAACTAATGGATAAAAAGTACAGTAATTGTAAAATTCAAACCAAGTTATCCTGCTGATAAAAGTTATAATTAAATTAATCTCAAGAACTTAACAGAACTTATAAAGACATTGTAAAACTAGCTTTAAAAAACTTTAAATCAAAATTTAAATGATGTGATATTAATTTAAAATTGGAAAGTTTTAAAATTAAATATTAATTAAGCAGAATATTAAATATGAAAGATAATATTTATTAAACAAAGAACTTTATGTAATTTTAAAAAGATTGATTTTATTTGATACTTTGTAAAATTTTCTCAGAAAGACAAATAATATTTAATCTCATTTAATGTAGAACATTTAAATAATATATCTCAACTTTTAAAATCAAATATTAATTTGCACAAACTTTTAAGTGTTTAAAATTCATATATATTTATACAATATAATGGATAATTTGTTATACGTCTATGGTATAAAAATTTCTGGAAAGACAATAGTGGCAAGAAAATGAATATAACAGATTAATACAGTTAAATACAGCACATTATATAATTAGTTTTGTTGTGTGAAATTATTATACTGTATATATATATGCATATGCAATTAATTTAATTAATTACAGATATATACATACACAAATATGTGTGTGTGTGTGTGTGTGTGTGTGTGTGTGTGTGTGTGTGTGTGTGTGTGTGTGTGTAAGTATATCACATATATATATAGATGTGTGTATATATATATAGATGTGTGTGTAT
>WUQG02030627.1:0-11043 GCA_011317285.2 Androctonus mauritanicus
TTCTAACATAAAGTTTTAAATGTAAACATGGCACATTTTATACGTAATCATCCTCCCAAAATACAAAGTCCCTTTTTTTATATTCCTACATATAGGTACATATACTTAAAACTTACTGTTCTTCGGAGCCCCCCTGAGCGGTCTGCCCCCATTTGCCCCTTGATACGCTACCGGTAGTGGTTACATAATAATATAAATTAACACTTCTTTACTATAACAGCACTGTGAAGGTTAATTAAGGAAGGTTTCTTACAAAAAATGCAAACATAAAAAGTTTTGATTTTAAATTCTGATATTGTAATATTTCTCATTCGCTTATATTCATTTATGTGGTAAACAAGATAAATTTATACAATTTATGATTTTCTTTTAGTTCTGGAACATTTTCGTAAATACCCATAAACAAATATATTTTTTATTATTTTATTTGACAAAATTTAAATAAACAACAAGAATAACTTTTACATTATAACTTTCATATTATAAATTGACGTTTGTGTTTCTCGTTGACATAAACATTGGAAATTTAAAAAAAAATATTGTTTGAAAATATTGATATCTAACTCGTTTTTATATTCTAAAATCAATATACGATGACAAAGTTTACTTTAGAAGTGATACAAGTTATTTATTATTGTTACTTTTAGGTCATAATTATTTGCTTTACTTAGTTGTGTACTAATTACGTTTGATAATTTTCTTCATAATCAGAGAGAAGTTTAAAACATTATCAGTGTTATAACCTAAATTTTTCTGTGTGAAATTACTTCCAGGCAAGTTCAAAGATAAATCGAGGGACTACTTATTGTTTTATTGATGTTGATAAGACAACTGAAAACATTCTTCATTCCCAACTTTAAAGAAATTCCCTTAAAATAAATATAAATGAAGATAGAGTCAATAGTGAGAGTGAGAGAGTAGTGAGTTATATAAATTTTAAAAAGTTAATCGAATCAGAATAGGAAAATAAATGATTTCAACTAAATTTAAGTTGTTTTTTTTAAGAATATATCCATATAAATATTCCCATAACGTTTTTATTTAATTTTTTTATCATCATATAAATCTATTATTTTCGGATTTAATGTATGTTTTATATGCTACAAAAAAATTAATTTTATTATCGCAGTACTTTATAATCATTTAGAAAATATGGAATAAACAGAACTGTGAAACCGAAAATAATGCTATTTCTAAAAGTAATATAATTTTAATATGGTATAATTACTTACTTAAACAGACCTAAAGATTTTTTTAAGTCTGTCTATAGTCTGTTTCATGTTGAGTTGATAATTAACCTAACATGTGCTTTGGCAGTGTTGTTCCACTTTAAGAAGTAACTCATGGAATGATTTCCTTTATAAAAGATTTAATTTCATTTCAAGAGCATATTTTTTTTAACATTTTTTGAAATTTTAAATATATTCTGTTTTATAATCTCATAAATATATAATGTTATTTCGATATCTTTGTAAGAACAAAATGAAAGTAGTTACAAATAAATATTTTCCTTTCATTGCAATTTTGTTTAAAAATATTTGGCCCTTCATTTCCTTTGGAACTGCCCATTCGGTCCGCTCGCAAGTTGAGTTTGAGACTACTGCCCTATACGAGTCGATAAGAATTTTTTGAGATATATTCCAAGATTATAAGATTAAATCATTTCCAAGGTTATAAGATTTTCGCTCATTTATATATAAACGGGTAATATCTAGCTTTAATTATTTCCCAACTTCGTATATCGCAATTGCAAAATCAATAACGATTAACTGGTTATCGAATAGCTACATAATTCCTTAAATAATTGGTTTCGGTTATAACTGGAATGACAACCCTAGTACTGTATATAGTAACAATGTATTAGATTACAGGCTTTTCCTACCTCCACACGACCAAGATCACTCTGATATCCTATAGTTATATTCTGATAGAGTGTGGTTAAGCTATAACACAGGGGTGAAGCATGCCTTCCACAAAAACTGCATTAAATAGGACTTCTACTGCGTTATTATTTTTCAACAAGTTCATTATATGTTAATATCACAAAATTACTGAAATATATAAATACGTATAAGTTCATATTAATCTATTTTATAAATTTCCACAGTAAAGTTTTCTGGAGTAAATATTTTTAATTTAGTAATTTAATAAATTAAATACCGTATTATTTTTCTTTACAGTATTTTAAACAATATTATTCTTTTTAAATACAAAAACTATTTCACGTCATAAACACAACACGTGACTTAAGGTATTGAAAATTCCATCAATGATATCATAATTTTACATAATGATATTAAGATTACATAGATATTAATAGTTAGAATGATACAATGATTATGAATATTATGATAGAAGAAAATTATATATTTAATAAATAAACCGAAGTAATATATAATTAAGTCTGTATTTTAAAGTAAATATTTAGTAATGTTCTCTTCTGTGAAATGTAGTTTACTTACATTGATGTCATGCTATTTTTTTTAATGTAAAATATAGTAACTTGTAATTATTTCGAGTGAAGATCAGCATATTGAATGGCTTGAATCAATTTTTGTATTTGGTGGAACTGAAATCCTATGGAACAGAGTTATTTATAGCATATGAAAAAAAAATTATTTATAAGTACTTTCGACATTAGCACCAAGAAATTATTTTCTAACTTTAATTTTTCGTTTATTTCTTTATTCGTTCATTTTTTTTTATTTTTTAATCCATCAATAAGACATGTAATGTCTTATGAACGGATATTCTATATTAATCGTATAACTGAGATCTTATTTCGAAAATGATATTAGCTAAACTTGAGTTTATTATATCTTATCAGTTTGTTTGCATATTGAACGTAATTCAAACTGATATAGTGATAAATAACAAAGCAAAAATATGTATTTAATATATATCTAATTTTTTCAAATTTGTTTTTTTCCACTTTTATATAAATAACTCATTTATAACTATGAAATAATCATTGTTATAAGAGTATCCATTCCATATGATAAAAGCTTATATAAATCTGAAGGAGTACTGGTATTTTCATAATAAACTTTAAATTTTCAATTTTTAAATAATATCTGGAAAATTAAAGAAAGATTCTTTTATGATTCTAAATGATAAAATGATTTCTAAAATTCTTTTGTTAAGGACTGACTTTTTTTTAATATTTATTTTAAAAATCTTTTTACAGATTTTCTGTGACTTCTTGAGAAGATTAAATCGTTTCATTTTAACTTACTGTTATATAAATTTTTCATACGTAGAAAACTTTATTTCTATTATAATATAGTAAGGGCAACAAACAATAGTTTTAAGATATTTTGATGCTAATTATAAATTTAGTCAGTCTACTTTCCAAGAAGAAGTGCAAAATTACAACTCAGTAAAGAAGAGTTATATTTATAAGATAACTATGCTTCTGCCTGTTTATATTCCACTAATAGCTTTTTATCTTAACTAAAAAATGGATTTTTATGAATCATTAAAGACATTATATCAATAAAGACAACCTCGATGCCTCACCATTTAAAAATGGCAAAGGTTCAAACTTCTGAATGTCTCTCTCAATATCTCTTAAACAAACGGTTCCTAACTTGTAGTACTCCAGACATGATTAGTGCTGTGTGTATAATTTTGACTTCCTTTTTGTTATAAGACGCATATTTTTGTTGGTGGTACTGAAATTTCTGAATTTTGAGTTTGATGGTACACATTTACGAATAGGTTCAGAGCAGATCTCCTAAACTATTCATTAGCATTTTAAAAAATTTAGCATATTGACAATGTTATTGAAAATGATATAAGTTATTTAAAAATATAAGTTTGTTCAAAATTAAAATAGCTTTCACTAATAACTGTTAAATTAAATGCATTTCGATGGAAATTTATGAAATTTAGCAAGGTGGTAAAGATAATAATGGCAAACTAACTCTATAGATTCATCTGTTTACACGTGCCGATGTTAAATTTTTCGAAGTATCTCAATAATAACACGAAACGTTTATTTTATAAATTTTAATAACATTCGACAAGTATGTTATGCCACTTTGTTACATATTTTAATCTCGTATATTTAAATTTAAACATGCCAAAATAAAGACGCATAAGAAAAATAGGGAAATAGTATTTTTGCATTGCTTTTTTTATAAAATAGGTTTTCTTGTAATGATTTACCTGTCTTAAAAAACAATATTATAGGCAGTTATTCATATTTTATGGAAAAACTCTTATATTACTCAAGTTATGATAATAAATATATATTTAACGGGTATTAGGTCTATTAATTTTGAAGTTCATTGGTAAATGCGGCCGATAAAAAATGACAATCACTGATTGTTTACAAATTAATCGTAGTCTATGAATAGTATTTTTTATATTAAAAAATGTTTATAATTTTGTAAATAAAAATTCCGAAATACATACAGTATTTACATTAGAATCTGAATAAGTATGCTTTTATTATGATTCAAGTAATCATTTAATAATCCTTTGAATCTGATAAAATCAACTTATAAATTTTCTATTTATTTTAATTATGAAATTATTTGAAGTACAGGCATACCCCGGAGTTATGTCACCTTAGATTTCGGCATATGCTATAATTCGAAAATATCCATGAGTCGAATCAGTATCTTTTTTCACTTATCAATGCATGTAATGCACTGCAGTTTTCACGTAGGTACAGTATATAACTAACATAAATGAAGCATTTATAACTAAAAGAAATGCTGTAATCCTTATTTTGCAAAAAGTAAGCTTTGTTTTTTTTTCAAAAATTTGTTGCTGAAGAGCCATAACTCCAAATTAAATACTGAAACTTTAGAAAATAGTTGCAATTCAAAATGCATGTATGTCCGAAGCACCGCAAGTCGGAGCACAAAACTGAGAGTATGACTGTATAAAAAAATTCAGATATTATTATTATGACATATACTGAATTTATAAAAAAAACGTTCATGGCGTTTTATCGCTAAACTAACAAATAATTGATAAAACTTGCAATACGATTATTTTCTCTTCTGTTAGAAATTTTATATAATTGAAATATTTTAACAGAATAAAAGATATTAATTTATTGTTGATAGTTAATCACACCAGACGATCCTCATTCATTCTGTCCAGGTATCCTAGCCATCTGATGCGACTGGATCTGATTTCATTTATAGTTAATAGCTTCCCATAGAGTAAATACAGTTCTTGATTTGTATATTTTATCCGTTCACCTCTCACAGTATATTTAATAGGACCATAAACTTTTCGAAATCTTTTATTCTCAAAGCGTTGCAGTTGATCTTCTTCTGCTTTGGTGATGCTCCAATTCTCCACTCCATATAACACAACAGGTCTTCTAATCAGTGTTCTGTATATGTTTGCTTTTGTTGTGGTAAGAAAGTGTTTTTGAAGAGAGAAGTTGTAATGCAAAATATGATGTATTATCTGCTTGAATTCTCATTTTTATTTTTGCTTTAATATTGCTGTATTTTGTTATTATAGAGCCTAAATATTTGAATTGATTTGAACTTCTAAAGTTCGTGCCAGCAAAATTAATAGTTAGTAGGTTGAATGGTGTTTTTCCTGGATAGTTTTGAATATTCCGTTCTGTTTTGGTTTATATTTAGTCCAACTTTTTTCTCAGATTCTTTGAGGTTTATGAGAGTTTTATTTAAATCATTTGATTTTCTCCTATGATATCAATGTCATCAGCATAACCCTGGTACAGTGCAGATTATTTAGCAGTTTATGCAGTAGTTTCTCGAATTACTTTTTCCAATGCCATATTGAATCCCTTGTTTCAAACCTGTTGAGATGTTAAATGGCTCTAGTAATATATTATTGGCATGAACTATGCGTTGATTTTCCTCTATACACATTCTAATAAGGTTGATTAATTTGTTTGGTACTCTAAATTCTCTTAGGATATATGTACTACTTCTTTAAAATGTTTCTACCATTTATACAAAAAATATTGTAGTGACTGCATCTGAGAAAAGCTACTCTAAGTTATATATATATAAATCGATAAAGTTATCAAAAAGTTCATATGAAAAAAGGGAAGAATGGCACGGAGTTGCGACACCAGCGGCAGCCTTTCGTACAAGCAAAGAACAGAATTTAAATAAAACATTTTAACTTCGAAAATATCTTCTTGTCGAAATTTTTGATGTCTCTGCATAAAATATTTTTCTAATAATTGAATATAATATGTGCGCAGGAACTTATTATTTCACTAATAGTTAATTAATTTGTATGCGATATTCCGAAACTGTAATATTCTTCACTTAATGAAGTCTTAATAATTATGTTTTCTTTTCCTCAAAAGATAAGATTAAAATCTAATTGTTCTTATTCTTATATATCACTTAAATGGAAGGATTGTTAACAAAATACGAATTTGATTTAATTTATAATTTATTCATAGCATTTCAATAGTATGTAAAAGTAAATAAATTTAGATAAGTTATAATTATGAAAATATGAAATTACATAATTTCCCAAAGTCGAAATTTTAATCTTAACAATTGTGTTAATAATAGTTTCGTTTTCGGTAAATGCGACAGAGATAATTCTACTTCAAATTTTATCTTAATTCATAAATAGAAGTTTAATCAGGATATTCTGTCCCGTGTTTTATTTTCTGTCGTCTAATTTACAGCGTGCGTATTTGCTAAGTTGTATTTTTAAAGTGCGGAATAGTCTCAATAAATAAGTAATAATTATAAATAATGG
The DNA here is from genome assembly GCA_011317285.2 of Androctonus mauritanicus. Classification (NCBI taxonomy): domain Eukaryota; kingdom Metazoa; phylum Arthropoda; class Arachnida; order Scorpiones; family Buthidae; genus Androctonus; species Androctonus mauritanicus. Next base: position 6,724 of record WUQG02030627.1, read on the forward strand.
AAGCATCCTTTCTCATTTATTTTCAGCATTAGTGTCACTGTAATATCATTGATTACAAAACAATACTTTTGATTAGACAATAGACCTATAATCAAAAACTAGATTAATAAGAACAAAGTTTACCAATAAAACTAGTATATAAACCAGGAAAAACAATTTTTCTATCACGTTTCACAATGAAGAGTTTATTTTTGTTGATTTTATTTCAGTTCTTCAGTTATGCACTTTTAAATGAAACTCAAAGTTTAGGCAATAAACATCCTAATCATTTCAGTTATTATGAAGGTATGAAAATTATATATTATTTATATTATTTAATAGTTATAATAATATCCATTTATATATAGGAAATATGATATTCACAATATAATTGTAAATGTAAGCTATTTATAGAATTTCTAATAAGATTTTACTTGACAGTAGTAGGCTAGCCATTTCGGCCCAAATCTTAATTCCGGTACTCCAAAAAAAATATTCAATACATTTTGATGAATTAATTAGGATAATATTTTAAACCTTATTTTGTTACAATAATAAACGCAATAGTTGCTGCTTATTTTAATCGCAGTTAATGTTATCCATCGGTTAATATTATCGATTTTGCAAAGTCATAGACGTATGTAAAGTCATTAAAAAAGTCGCTTATTTTGATTAATACTTCGGTTTATAATCGGTTATACTTTCTTTTAAAGCGTGTGTAAAAATATTAATTTCCTATGAACTCTCGTCACATGAAAGGAGTAATAAGAATAATTTATAAGTATACAAATGAGGCGTGAACAGCACTCTCTTAAGCCTGGATTCCACATCACCAGAAACAGCAAACAGACAACACGGACAGAAAAATCTGTTGTTCTGTTTCTGTTGTGTTCTGGTCTATTTTGTTTCCACTACAGCAGAAAGTTGAATAGTTCGTTTTGTAAATTACAGCAGTCTCTTGTGGTTGTTTAAAGTGGTATCTCTATGTTGTTATCTGATTTATTATATAAATAGGGATATTTTCTAACATCTTCGAAAAACATTTCGAATTCTTTTTTGCGCTTCAACTTATCTGTTATTTTCGCCAGTTTGACTTTTAACATTTCAGTTCGTGACCGAGCAAACCTCATTTCAAGCGAAACACGTGATTAGGTAAAAGTACAACAGCGAGAGCTGCAGAAACTTAAAAGTTGAAGTATTGTCTGCTCTATTTTTCTGCTGACGATTTGCCGAGCAGTACATTATAAATAGGAAGCGATATCAAATTTGCTTCTGTTGTCTGTTTCTGCAGTACATTCTGGTGATGTGGAATACAGACTTTAAAATTGAGTTGTTTCGAAAAAGAAAACGGATAAAGTTAAATGGAGAAGTGATCTCAGCCTTAAAGAGAAGTTGGAAATTTTGGTGAGATATTACAAGCTACTAAAAATGAGTCAGCGGAGCACAACAGCGCATTTAAATTTTCTCAACTGATTTTGTTTAAGCTTTTAAAAAATGAATATCAAACTGAATAGGCATCGAGGCAAAATGAAAATCTGGAGTGTAAGGATGAGTTAAGAAAATGGTCCGAGAAGTCTCCTCTGGAGAAGTTAAAAAATGATGTCACTTCTCGAGGCAACATGATTTCTTTGACGAGTTGAAGTCAAGTTTAAGTTATAATTGAAAGGATAGATCCAGCCGTTTAACAAATCATGTTGTCTCGCGATCTCCTCGAATAGTGATAGCTTTCTTTAGCTTCTCAGCGAAGACGTCTCTGAGCATTTTCTGAACTCATCCTAAGAGAAATCTTGGTAGAAAGGACGATAAAGTAGAAAAGGTTCTTAAAGGTTTGAGAATCATAGTTTACCACCCGGCCAATGGCCGAGTGATAATGCGTTGGAGTACAACTCTGGAGGATCCGGGTTCGCGTCCCGGATCTGTCATCTCCTGAAAAGGTGTTTTTGGGTTTCGGCCCTAGCCCGACCATCCCCGTCCTTCACCATCCGGGCCCCATCACGGGTGTGGATGCAACCCGCAGTCGAATCAATGAAATGACTATGAGGGCTTCTCCCCCTTAGTAATCTCATTGATTGGGAAGTGGCGTAAAAAAAGAAAAAAATGTTAAGAACAAGATGCACCAGTTAATGGGTCTCTTATAAAGCGAAAAGCTGAAGAACTGGCACGGAAAATGAGTAAGAATGAATGTTTGCTACCGATGGTTAGTTCCATAGTTGAAAGAAACACGAAACATACAAAAGAATACATGGTAAAGAAAGAGATGCGGATTTGTTTGGAAGTTGAAGCCTGTCTAAAAAGTGAGTTGAAAATCATTACGGAATTTTCTCCACATTATGTGTATAGTGCTAATGAAACGGATGTTTTACAATGTGATTTGCCTGAGCTTACTTATGTATTAAAAAATGAAAACGCAGAAGTTTTCATTTTTAAATACATAATGACAGTATAAAGTTTTACGAAGTATAAATATGCAAGGTAAAATGAAAGACTGTTGGTAGTCGATAAGAGCAAGCTCCAGCAGTATTTCAACTTTTTGACTGCCGATGTAGTGTGTGCACTTCAAGATGGGGAACAAGGAAACGAGAAAAAGACGATAAAAACACAATAAAAAACGATATAAAAAGAATTTAATCCAGCTTTTGCAAATCGGGTTTTTTGTGTATAATCGGTGAAAATACCTCCTCTGATAGAGGGCCTAAATTTTTCCGGTTGCCGAAATATTTTTTTAAATTGTAAACAAACATTGTTTATATTTAAACAGTTTGATAGAATTTGGAATTTTTTATCCCATTCTGTCGATTTTATAATCAAACCTATTAAATCCATTCCGGTTATGCGACTCGATAAATATCATTTATGGAATCGCATAATTGAAATGATGATATTCGATAATGAAATGAATTTATAAATGAGATATAGGCCTGGATGATTTATATAGCATAATTTATCACCATATTGACAATATTATTGATTATTTTGTGCCTACTGATAAAATAATTGAGAAACATCTATGTTGGATATTAGCTGATAGCAAAAGCATTCAGAAAAAATTTAACAAATTACATAAAAAATGGAAAATGCTAGGGTTCTACACTGATAGAAATGAATATTTGGAGCTAAAGCAAACATTATTTGACAATTATAAAAATAATAAAATTAATTCTATACGAAAAAATATGTATCAACATGAAAATAATCTGAAGAACTTTGGAAAGTTATTAACAAATTTATGTTATCGTAGAAGATATATAAATAATAATATTTCTAAAATTGATATAAAGAAAATATATGAAAAGCTATATTTGAAATTTATACAAAAAGATACAACCAATTTTGATTTAGCTAAACCTGTTGGAGTAAAAATAATCTTTATTCAAAAAGAAGTTTTATCAGCTTTGCACTTTAAGAAAAAAATTCTCTTCAGGGCCAGATAAAGTTCAAATTTGCTTTTATTAAAATACCATTCCATCTGTTGCAGTACATTTTGCGTTCATCTTTGAAATCACCTTTGAACAAGGATATGTGCCTGAGAGATGGAAATATGTAAAAATAATTTTAAATCTAAAAAGACATGAGATTCCGGCAGATCCATACTCTTATAGAACATAATGTATCTACTACTGTTTACGAAGAATATTTGAAAAAAAAAATGTTAAAATATACACTATATATTTTCAGGCAAAAAACCAAATTTCTAAATTTCAACATTATGTACTAAAAAAATCTACAATTTCAAATTTGACACAGTTTACTGAAATTATTTATAATAACTGGGAAAATCATCGTCACACTCATGTTCTCTTTCTTGATATACTGGTACGTTTGACTCAATCCAAACTGATATTTTATATAGACGATTAATTACAGATACTTGTATTAGAATATGTATTTATTTATATTGGATCATTAAATACTTGTAGAATCGAAAGTACAGGATTACACATGAGGATATTTATTTATCAGATTTCGCTCTAACTGTGGGCATTGCGTAAAGTGCAAGTATTAGCATCTTTCTTTTTGTGTGTTATATGAATCGAGTTTTTCAGTTAAATATATATTCAAAAATTAGTGCCTATGCGAATGAATTTAAAATATTCAATGTAAATAATCAAGCCCTTTTTAGTGATTTTGAAAAAATTAAAGTTTGGTTTATAGTGAATAATATGATAATTAATGAAGCTAAATCAATATATATGTGGAGATGTCGTCGAGACCGATGGCGAATCAACAGGCTTAATTCTTCTCCTCGTACTTCTTCTGTATCTCGTCTAAACCTGAGTTCCCCGAGATACTTCCCCCGAGAGTTTTTATACCGTGTCTAATATCGAGACCTTTCACCTCTGC
>WUQG02030638.1:0-11042 GCA_011317285.2 Androctonus mauritanicus
TCTCGGGTCCCACCCCTTGAAAATATTTATCATGGGGTCCGGGCCCGGCCTGTCGATCCCCGTCCTCCACAATCCGGTTGACCCCTCCGCAGGGGTGGGCAGCCTGTGGAAGGGCTTGTTTCGCCCGCCACTTATTGTTCTTCCTGAATGGAAAGTGACGTCATACTGTTGACCAAAAAGAAATGGCGCCGGTTTCGAGTTGAGACCCTTTAAAACTAGCTAATCATCAAATCTTCACATCACTCTGAAATAATTGTGAATCATGTTTATAGTGATCAATGAAATTGTGAAGTTCTCGTCAAATTCTTGTATACAGCGTATGGCGTACGTTGTTTTCGTCAGTAAACGAAGTTAAATTGGCGTCATAAAGTTTGATTATGGAATCATTTTTGACGAGGGCAATGCATGTGATGCACTATATCAAAGAATTTAGATCAAGCATTAGTAATTTAATAACTCAAGATGCGTGCAAAATTAACAAGTACATTAAATAATATACTGAAAATATTTTTTATATATATTAAATCATTTGAAAAATTAGGTTGAATTATATGAAGTTTTTTCTGGATATGCCGTGCGCATCGAATATGTTCCAAATGTTATGATTGTGTATGATTTAATAAAATTATCTGAGGAATATCATCATCATCACACACTAATATCTTGCGATCTAGTCGTATGATATTCAAAAGAGATCTTTAAAATTAACATAAATTAATAAAAAGTTTATTATTATTTTTTTTTGCTTGCTTTTAAAATTCAATTGAGAACGTAATCGCGAAATTTTTAGTAGCTATTTTGAAGTTAGAATATTTTATCATTCCGATTTTCGAATTTTTATTTATGAATTTTTCTTCATTCAGTTTTCAAAACAGAAATCAGTACCATATCAAACTATTAACTATTTTATTTTATAGTATGTTATAATTTTTTATTGTTTTATAAAATTTTAAATTCTTGAAATTTGAATTTTCTGCAAGATTTAAAAAATAATTTTAAGCAATTTTAAAATTTTAATGAATTTTTTAATACTAGCTTTTCCAAATCGCTGAAACGGTTATAGTGGAAAACATTTTTTCGGTTTGGTTTTCATCCTGATGAAACAACTTTGCTTTGCCAGGATGATAATAAATTGTGCAAAAAATTATGATAATTTATGTAATATTTTTAATTTTATATGTTAATTTTCATACTAATGATAATTTTGAAATAATAATCATGCAATATACTGTATATCTCAATTTTGCTTGTCAATTTTATCATCATCCAAGATTATCAGCATGGCATTTTCTTATGTAAGTTTTAGCCCATTTTTTGATCTCATAAAATTTAATCGGATAGATCCGAAACACTCAAGAGTTCTAAAGATATATAATACTCGTATTATTCGTCAAAATATCTCCAATACACTTTAATAACATTCAATTTTTATAATTTCAATAACAAAGTTATAATTAGCGCGGCAGATGAACTTTATCGTCATGATGAATAAAAAAATAATCTCGAATTTCTGAGGAAGTTGTTATTGTGATTATATTAGCAAGTATCACATGCGGCTCCTTTATTTATTTTTAAATAAAATTGAATATAGAATATTGTTGGATTAGACTGGCCGAAATCTTGAAACGGGTCGGTCTTGTATACGGAAGTATATAAGACCTCGATCAATACTAATTCAATTAGAAATTAGAGTCGGCCGGAGTGGCCGAATGGAAACGCTTCGGCTTTCCACTCTGTTGGACTCGGGTTCCACCCCTTGAAAATATCTATCATGGGGTCCGGGCCCGGCACCGGCACCATGATAAATATTCCTCCTCCACAATCCGGGTGACCCCTTCGCAGGCGTTCGCAGTCTGTGGAAGGGCTTGTTTTGCCCCGCCACTTCGTACTCTTACTGACCGGTGAATGGAAAGTGGCGTAAAACAAAAAAAATCAGAAATTAGAAACGGTAACAGCATTAATAATCACCTATAAAATATTATGAATGCGGAATATGGTTATCAAGTATTAAATTAAAACAGTAATTTATTCACTACTTTCAAAATTCTTCGGGGCCAAAATGATTTGCGTAAATTCCACATTTTTAAGGCAACTTTTATAAATTTCTAAGAAAAACAAACAACATTTAAGACTTACTTTATTTCCCATTTTCCAAGCGATTTTTTAATATTCATTTTTTAATGCTCCGACAGAACATTTTTCATTCTAGTCCTCTTTTTCAATTTCCTCCCTAAAGATACTATATTGGACGATCCTGAGAAGATTCATCATTAATGCAAGTTTTTCTTACTTTTATGCTGCTTATCATATTTGTTAGAAATTAAGCACTGGAATATTTCAATCTTAACAGGATTCCAGCTGGAAACATCAAGGAACTTATGATTTTATCTTGAATTCTATGCTACCATGTGGCCGAAGTCCACATGATAGCTCCGTATAATGAAGACCTTATTGGCATGAACTGCTGGCATCACTATTACATTATAAAAACTGATTCAGATCTGATTCATTTAAACTCTACCAATTCGAATTTATCACTTATAATTGAGTGATAACTAATGATTTTAAAACATCAATTTATCTTACGTGGATCTAATCAAAGCCGAGAAAAAAATCATTTAATATAACCAATTCATATGTTAAATTCAGTAATTGCATTTTTTCTGAAATTATAAATCATATAAGCACTTTTCATAAACAAAACTGGCTCATATAGAAGTTATTGGCATATGAAATGTTTTAATATATATGCTAGGGCTGTCCAACATGCGGCCCGCGACCTCACTTTTTGCGGCCCGTAATTTAATTTAATAATAATACAAATGTGTTTTTCTTTGTGTACCATAATTATTAAAACTCCCTGATAAAGTTGCATACGAAATATTTTATAATGCGGCCCTCCAAACCGCATTTTGTTTTTAAAGCGGCCCTCGGCCACTTGAAAGTTTGACAGCCCTGATATATGCCAATAAATGTGGTGGTATAAATGTGATACGGTTTTTTCACATTTCGTTGTGGAGCTAACTTTAAATGTAATGGGCTCGGAGAAGTTGAATTAAAAAAAAAGCATCTTCAAGGATCTTATTTTAAAACATTGAATCAAAATTCGTGCACTTCATATTTGATATGATTAAAAATGCTATTATGTCTGTATGAAAACATTTAACAATTTAGTAGGTGCAATTATTCTTATAATGCAATAGTCTTTGTAGTCCACCGATGAGAGTTCATATTCTCGAATGTTAAAGAAAAAGGTATAATATAATCATCACTTTATTTGATATTGTCGATGATGTTTGGATATTAAAGGAAACCAACCTTTATAAAATAGTTCAAAATAAATTTAAACAAATTATTCGCGAACTTTTATGGTTAGAATAATGCAATTTATAAAATATAAATAGAATTTTGTATAAAAAAAAAAAAAAAAATATTGCTTGCAAGACCTTATTATATATATGTACTATAGTTTTTAAATACTTCTCTAATAGCTGAAAATTTCGAAAATATTCAGCTATTAGAGAAAATAATAATTAAAAAAAAAAAAAAAAAAACTGGTAACAAAAAAACTTTTATCAATAGATAAAAATCTTTAGAGGACATTCAAAAATTTTTGTTAATTTTGAATCAATGATAGATAATCTATGAGCATTTAAATAGCCTTATGCAGAAATCGTGTAAACATTCAAATATCTCTCTATATGAAATATTATAGCTTGTAATATAAATGAAAAAATGAAATTCAAGTTTTTAATGCATTTTCATTTAAAATACTATATCCAAATTAGTTAGAAAAGTTTATGATTTTTTACTGCCAAGTATTTTTCTTTTTTTCCTTGTTAATTATATATGGATATTTTAAATCCCCCATGGGTCAGATGAATATAAAATTTAAAAGCATAACCTTGCAGCATAACCATTATCTCATCTTAATGCTTTTAAGGTTATGCATAACCTTAAAAGCATAACCTTGCATTTAAAAAAAATCTATCTAATTTAGAAATCAAAAAAGGATAGACAGTTATCGTTCATATTATGTAGTGTATTATTGAAATAAAAATGAAAAAGCAAACCACAAATCATTAAGGATCACTGCCAAATCATCCAAAGGGCCACAAATCATTAAGGATCACAGATAATTCTCACGTTAAGGTTCAATTTTTATGATCAGAAAAAAAAATCATTTGTATTGGAAAAATCTTACATTTATCGATATTCTGGCACAATATCGAATAATTTGTAATAAGCTTACTAGTACAAAACCACACTAAAACAGAAAATGGATGCTGACAAAATATCAATCATTGCATATGAACTTGTGATATAAATTATTCTTCAAAACAGATCTTTCCAACTTCATCATCGATATAAGTATAATTAGTTTAATTTGATAGCGTCGAAAATTAAGAACAATTTGTACTGAAAGCAAGACATTCTTATTGGATATTGTTCTAGTTTAAATATAACAATAAGAGAGCATATTATTATAGTTTGTATTTAATATGACTAATCATGATATTGTTTATATCAAATATTAATTTGATTTTATATAAAAGTTACCTAAAACATTTCTCAAAATTGAGATTTGTTTTTCAAATGAAATCAAGCTAACTTATTATTTTTTTTTTGAAAATTTTCTTTTTTCCAAATTAATTTCTTGAAATAATATCCAATATAATTATATTCAATCTTTTTGTTTTAATATTACTTTTATAAAGTTATTGATATGCTAATACAACTTATGCTATATTTCAGGATTTTCATAACATCTAACCAAAATTTAGATAAAATTTACAAAAATTATTTTATGAATTGTAGCTTTAAAATTTACTTAAAGAACTTTTTATCTATGAAAAATTACTTTCTAACATAATTTAAATTTATTAAACAGATATTTCTGATCCACATTTTTAATGATTTTTGGAACTAGAATAAAATCATTTCCTTTTCAAGGTATCTGCAAACAATTTTTTGTATCATACAAACTATTGAGAAAATATGCTTTTTTTTCATAACTTTGTATAATCTATATGAAAATATATGTCATTTTTTAATTATATAATTATGATGATAAATTTTATAACATTATAATTTTAAAATGCAATTTATATAAGTGTACTGTATTTTTTTAAATAAAAAAACAATTCTTCGCTCAAAATTATTTATTAAATTACATCATCAGAAAAAGAAAAGAAAAAAAATATATATATATATGTATATATATATACAAAATAATATAAATTATGCAATCATTCAACTGAAATTTACAATATTTTCAATATTTAGCTTGAGTTTTTTTCCTATATTTATAAAATATCTTTTAACAGTTGAATGATCACTCTAATAATAAGTGTTCAATTGTCTTATATTTAATGGATTTCTTTTGAGTAATTAATCTTCTATAAATGGCACTGAGGTTTAATCACAGCTCCAAAGAGTTTCAACACTTCTTCATTTGAAAGTCATCACTACAATTTTCTTGGCAGTATTTTTTAAATAATTTTACAAAAACTATATAAGTAATTTTATCATTTCTTGATGACTCCATAAAGTATATAAAGTTTCAAATAGTTCATTTTTAAGTCTTGTATTGAGATCAATAAATGAAACTATTCATTTATACATAAAAGAAGACAGTAATAATACATATGTTGATGTTATTTGTACAAATCAGAAAACACAGGTGTGTATAAAATACAAATTACATCTCATTAAAACAAAATAAACAATATATTATAATAATTTACACAACTTAAGTAGAATTTATATATATTAAAGAATACTTACTTGGATATGGCATAAAATAAAATTTTATAGATGAATTTGAATTTCTTTTCTATAAAGCTAATAAAAAGAAAAATATTACATAAAATAATGTAGAAAGTTTTTAAACCATCAAAATAACAAATGATCCAACTGTAACACAAAAGTTATACTTAGAAAAAAAAAATACAGATATGGGTTAAATCACAAGTGTAATTCTCTTCAGAGAAAAAAAATTAATAATATAAATTATATATTTATATAAAAACAATTATAGAGTATTAGACATATGAATCACTCCAAACTGCCTTAATACCTTTTAGCAATACGTAAGTTCAATAAAGCACTAAACAGCAGGTAGGTAAACAACCTGCCGTTTAGTGCTTTATTGAACTTACGTATTGTCAAAAGAATATATTTAAAATTCTTTCTCGTGGATTTTGAATTTGCAAAATCTCTAATCACATCTCTTAGTTCCATATTTTTGACCACTGCTCTGATTCAATGAATGTTTCACTCTTTCTATGATGTTTTTAATTTTTATTGTATTATGTTGTTAATTAAAAAAAGGGTAAAGAAAGTACAGACAGAAGATTTGGGCCTCCTATAATTTTGGGCCCCTCGCGTTGTGGGGTCTGGCGCATTATAGTTCCGCCACTGACATTTATGCTATAACTCTGAAATATCCTACGAGCGCGTCTAAATTCTGACAACAGTATCGTGCAAATTGCGGCCCGCTTAATGTAGCAAACAAATGTATGCGGCCCGGGAAAAAAAAAGGTTGAGAATCGCGGATGTAGATCGTCGGGCATTGAGCTAGACCTGCTGTGTCTTGTGTTTTATGATGTCCAATAGAAGCCAAAATAGTCCGAAGATTATCAGTGTGTAAAGGCTGTAGATGTTGGTGCGGCGTGCTTAACAGATATAAAAGAAACACAGGCACTTGATGTTGATTTTCAGAAAAAATCACCATCAAGTGCCTGTGTTTCTTTTATACCTGTTAAGCATACAGAACATGGTTTTGTTTGAAAGAGTTGATGTAGTGTGCATTGTAGCTGTCGTGCTTATGTTTTTAGTGATGAAGAGCCTGTATTTGATCTGTGAACATATCTTCTAATCTTCATCCGATGATTCGCTATCTGAAGATGATGATGAACCTGCGTACAATATCGGAGGAGGAGGAGGATAACCTGGACCTGGATAAATTTCTTTAACGTGCTGTAGAAATGTACGAAGTCTCTCCCCGGGACTCTTGTCTTTTAAATGGCTCTGAAAATAAATAAAACGAGATATATATGAATCAATAAAATTATCACCATAACTTTTTGTTTCCCTTTTTAAATTCTTCCACACTAATTCTATATGGTTTGTTGCAACGATGTCGCCTGTATAACCCGGTAAATCAAAAGTATCTTTTTTTGTAAATTCTCCTTCTTTATGAATTACTGTATCGTGATTCCAAAAATCCATCCCATAATCTATTCCTTTGTCGTCTGCTAATCCTTCGTAGACTTTTGCACCGTCGGAATGTATAATAGAACCTGCAGCAATGTGGTTTTTGATTAATGGCCATAATGCACTCTCGTTGCACCGTCTAATCTTGAATAGTACAGTTTCTTTTGTTTCACGACAATATGCTCCAAAAACAAAAATCTTGCGTCTTTGCGCCGAAGTTAATCGTCCTCTATCGTATTTCCTTTTACTAATTAAAGTTTCATCTATTTCAACACTACAATATGGTCCTCCTATTACGTGCGAGTGAGTAGAGTTTTTTCTCTCGCAAACTTCTCGACAAAAATTGAACCAGTCTATAACGCTCTTTCGTGAAATTGAACAATTTCGTTCTGTTTGTGAAACACTTTGATTCTCAACAAAATTTAACACTAATAGTAAACTATGATAAATCGTTAAGTGGCTTTTCTCGAACCACGTGTTTCTTGTCGGATTTAACGTTGCCTTACAATCGTGTTGGATACAGCGATATCTCCATCCAAGTTTTGTGTCTAATTTATTCTCGGCCCTCATATTAGTAAAACCGCAACGAGGACAACGAGGCGAATCGGTGATGCTATTTGGGCGACGAGGAACTAAGCCGAATTCTGTAGCGAAAGCTATAGCCTTTTCGTCGTTTTCTTCATCCCATAGTCGTGATTCAAAATTGCATAATGTCAGTCCTCTGAAAAAATTATCTATATCGAAATCCATATTTGTACGATCTGTCTGGAACAGTGTCGTCCTCAAAAGTGAAGCAAAGTAAACGTCAGACTTACAAAATAGAATGATGTAGTAAATTTTAAGTCTTCTCATTGGTCAATTATATATAATCCATTTATTTGCATGAACGAACACAAAGTAGATTACTAACAGCGAAAGTGCTGTTTATTTAGCACCATTAATTAACAGTTCTCATTAAAAGCAATTTAGCTAATTTGCTTTTAACGAGAACTGTTCCGGCATATTATAGAGAAGCGCTAAATTGCTTTTAACAGGTACAGGAATACCTCAGTACTGTTAATTGGTTCCTTTAAAATACCGCATTAAATGAATCCGCACTGAGTAAAACATTATTTCTATAGGAAAATAATTCGTTCCTATCAAATTTTGTTAAACAAAAATATTTGTATATTTACCTAAAATTAATGCAAAAATAATAAAAGGATGAAAACTGAAAATAATGGAACATTTTTATTGCTTAATGTTTACAAAATAAAAAAGAAAAACATTTTTTAACTAGAAAATCAGCCAAAGTTTTTTATCCGCGATGAGGTTATCATAAAGGCTGAAGGTATAGCCAAACCGTAAGATGTAGAGCCCTGACTGGGAAAGCCTACTATCAAAAACAGAGAAGGAGGTTATGGCTAAATGCTAAACCTCATATACATGTCATTTAAAAGTTTTGTCACTTATACATTAAATAGTAAATAAATATCTCTGGAAATACTGGTTTTAAAATAGATGTTTTCCTTATAGGATTATTTGTAGTGAAAAAAAACTTTTTTCACATTTTAGAAGTGATGGCACGAGTGCAGATTAAAGATGAAACGCAGAAATTTATTGTCCGTTTCAAAGTAAATTATAAATAATGTTTCGGATTATTTAGACAAGGAAAATAGTAAAAAAAAAATCAAACTGTACGATGTAGATATAGAGCCCTGATTGGAAAGATCAATTAACAAAAATAGGGAGTAGAGTGTTAGTCTCTGGGTGAGGTTTAATGTCTATTCCTGATTTTTTTTTAATAATAATAATAATTACTTTTGTTTGGCAATACGTCAATATGATATTTATAAATAAAACATATATAAGTGTATTTTTGCTGTTTCATTATATTTTTTTTTTTTATGTGTGTGTGTGTGTCTTTATTAATTTGATATGTTAGGACAGCATTTTCCCAGTGACGTAGCGTGAGTGTCAGCCGCCCCCGGGGCGGAGGAAAATTTCGCCGCCCCTTATTTAGGTATTTCAGTTTAAAAGACTAAAATATACAGTAATTCTGAAGAACTTTTCGGCAAGAACAATCATCATTATTGTGTATTGTACGGGTTCCAAATAAAAAAAAGTCATGTATATATGTTTTTCAATATAATAATCACATTTATTACGAAAATTCTTACACGTATGCCACTTACATTGATATAACAGGTATAGAACACTTATGATTATACCTTGACGATCTACAAGATTAATTTATTAGCGAACTGAATATAAAACACTTCCAATTAGAACTAGAACGATACTGTTACTATTTATATTTTTATTGAAAAATAATATAATTGTTAGAATTAAAAAAAAACTTCTGTCTTTAACTAAAACTTTCTTCGTCTACTTTTTTTAAGAGCAAGGTCTCTTATTGCACTATCAATGTCTATAGCATCACATATGTCTTGCTCAATACACAAGATAGCCAGATGAAATGGTTCAAACTTTTACAAGATATTATTATTATTTATTGTGAAATTTTGCCGCCCCCACTACGCTACGCCACTGCATTTTCCAAACTTTTTCTACGACGGAATACTTTACAAATCCTGAAATATTTACGGAACACCTTGGTTATTTTATCGTATAAGCGGATATTAATAATAAATAAATTAGGCGAGTAAATATAAGAGTTAAGAAAACGAAACAAACATTTATCATCAAATTGTAATTAGGCTAAATAAAACGCATGAAAATAGTAAAATAAACTAGCCACTCCAGTTTTAACTTAGCATAGCATTTAAAATCATACGAGGCTTATATTAATTTTCATAATTTTTTTACGGAACACTTATTGGCCTTTGCCGGAACATACCTGTAGTTTGGAAAACGCTGTGTTGGGATTTAAAGCGAAAACACGTTTTAATCGCGTTTACTATATAGCGAGTTAATTAATTTTTAATACTGTATATCAGAGGTGTCAAACTCATTTTAATTCAAGGGCCATTTAATGAACCTGTAAGATGACCGCGGGCCACATTACATTTGAACTTTTTTAAATTACATTTTGGAGTAATTATTCAGAAATGTAGATGGATAATTAATAACATTGTGTGATCAAACAAACATATTACAAAAATATATAATACTACATAATTGTTTGAATTATACGTGATTTTTAAATTTAATTCCTCTCTTTTCTCTTAACTATTAAAAGCACATTTTCTGCACAAAAAACAAAAGCTTTCATTAAAATTTTATAAATTCAAATATCCACAACTACTTATATTTTTCAGATAAGTTAATAACACAACAAATAAATCTTTTAACAAGCCCGTTAGAGCGTCCTTTATATATGTCCTTCAAAAAGGGATTGTTTGGAATTTCATTATCGTGTTTGGCTATCCAAAAAAATTCAGATTCTTAGTTTTGTTTCTTGGTGAGAAATTTCGCCCAAAACGATGTAGTTCTAGCAGAAAAGCACTTAGTTTGTGTCACCGATCTGAAATATCATTGTCATTTGCACGTATTATGTGCCATAAGGCTAATCGAAAAAAACTCGTGCAATTACATTTCATTAAAATCAAACTAGTGCATCATGATATATGATATAGTTAAGAAACGAGAGTTACTTCCTAGTATCTCATAGCATAGCCTATTATTTTCATTTTCATTTTTGTTTAAGAGTGTTGGAGGCCACAAAAAAATCACATCGAGGGCCGCCAGTTTGACACCCCTGCTCTAGATGAATAATGTGAATTTCTCTACTGTTAAAAGTTTTCTCATTGCTCTAGATGAATAATGTGAATTTCTCTACTGTTAAAAGTTTTCCCATTGCTCTAGATGAATAATGTGAATTT
>WUQG02030649.1:0-30372 GCA_011317285.2 Androctonus mauritanicus
GTGTTTAATTGTTTCGGTTGCTATGTGGCATTTCCTACAAGTGTCGTTTGTCAATGTTCTGTCCTTCACTATGTATTTTCTGCAGTTTTTTGTGTTTATTATGTGGTCTTGTATTGCTATTATGAACCCTTCTGTTTCTGTAAATAGATCTCCCCTGACTAACCAGCTGTTTGATGCTTTGGTGTCTATAAAGTGTTTCTGGAGGTTGTGTGGGTGTCTGCCATGGAGTTTCATCATCATCATCATCTGGTGTTCTATCAAATTTAGGATATAATTAAATATCTAATATGTATCAAAAAAATATAAAAATGATTAAAATCAAAATCCCAGAATAATTTTTTTTCTTATATTTTTTTGAACTTTTAAAGATCATAAATATTTAAAAATAATAAGGATAGATATACTTATTATTATTTTTAAGTATTTAATCAAGTTTAATTTTATCTGTTGTTATCTAGTCACATTTTCTCACAGCACTGAATAATTATTGCAATTTTCATATAGTTGATATTTAAATCACAACTACAATTATCACTTTCAGTATAAAAACATATTAAACCTGATAAAAGCCCATTTTACATAGCTAGCCTATTCTGTGATATTAGTTCAAATATTTGATTAGGAATAACCTATTTGGATGAGTTTTTAAATTTCCTGATCAAAACTAAAAATTTATGTAAATATTTGAATTAATTCCAAAATTTCAGTTTTATAAAATTAAGTGATAGCTGTCCTAAAAGTAGTTTAATTATAAACAATAAGATTTTCAAATTTTTCAAACAGTGACTTGAAAATACCAATATATAATGGCTATAGGGTGTTTACACCCAAGTGCTTTTAAAATATATAAAAATTTCTATATTCATTTAATTTTTAAAAAAATTTAATATTGTACTATTAAAAAAGAATAGATTTTTTTTAACATTTTTTTTTCTTAAACATACTGGACATGGACCATACCCAAAAAAAATTATATTTTGCTAATCTGTGATTATATTGCTATTAAATAGCATTGTTTTATTTTTTTAGGCAATGTTATTATATTAAGATTAGCAAACTGAATGCAATATTGAATGTCACATTGAGATTGTTGCAATTCAATGTGACATTTACTGTCATAATTTTAAAATCTTCTTATGGCTCCATTTCAAGATTATTACCTTTATTAACATTTTTAAAAATGTTAAATTTGAATCTATATGATTGCAAATAAAAAATTGATAGCATAGTTGTTTATAAAAATTAAAAACTTTTCAATGTTGTCTACCATTTGTAAAGTTTTTATTTTAAATTTAATCTAAATTAAATTTTTATATAACTATTAACTTTATATCAAATAAGTTTGTTTTTTTTTTGTAGGTCGTGTCACACTTAAAGATTGGTCATTAACAGTTTTTGGAACATATGAGAATCCTGATATACCAAGAATTACAACTAGTACAACAGCAAAGCCTATTACTTCTACAGTTGTATTTACAACTAAACGTCCACGTAAAACAACCACAAAATCAACAAGTACCACAACAACCACTACCACCACCACGACCACCACGACTACTACTACTATTACACCATTTCCAACAGCACATCATACTCATCAGTATTATCCTCTAACTAGTCAAAGACCACCAGTATATGTTCTGGATCAAAATATTATTAAAAGTGATGGCACAGGATATTCCCCTCAATTAAATAGAGATTCAGATACAAAGAAAACAGGTTAGTATAAATTAAATTCTAATATACTTATTTCTATAGATAATGTAAAGACAAACAGTTAAATATTTTGCTACTTTTAAACACACAAAAATAAAAATTGTAAAATTTTCATTTTGACATATTTTCAATCAGTTGACAAATATGAAGAAATCTTACCTTGGATTTATTGAAAAAGAACTTGATATATTTCTTAGGAAAAAACATTTTGAATCTAAATATTTATTTATATTTTAGAAATGGTGAGTAATAATGTAAAGAACATAATAAATATTTTATATTGAATGGAATCAAGTAAGAGAGACTACTTTTTTTTCTTCTTTTTCTAAAATATATAATAAAATACAATATACAAATTTTCTGAAATTATAGAATTATTTCAATGAATTTTAGAATTTTTTTACATACATAATTTAAAAATTAATTGTAGGAAAAGTGATATTAAATTTTATATAAAATATACATTTGCTAATTTTAAAGTCTCCATTTCAAGATGATGGCCATTTAAAATTTGAAAATTTTGTTAGCAATTATTTGTCACATACAAAAAATTTATACTCTTTTATAAAGATTATTTTTTCATATAAAGATGGCTATAATATCATTCACAAATGCTTTATATTTTTATTATAATTAAATGTTACATGTATCTTTTTGATGATAAATACTGTTTAAACTATATATTTTCATTCTTTACTTATTATATGAAAGACTATTAGGAATTATTTTGTCCGTTTTTAATTAGATGTTTGACTCTCTCAAAATATACCTTTTTATAGCTTTTGAAATGTAAATGGAGATAAATATAATTCAGTGTATTTTATAACATTATAGAGTTATTTTCTTTTAAAATAGAGGATTTCTCCATATTGTCATTCAAGAAAAACATGAAAAATATTTTAATGTTTTTATTTTCTATTATTAACCTGATTAATATTTATATAAACCAATGGTTCTCAACCTTCTCATAAATGCATATCATCAAAACCAAAATTTCAAAAATTTCAGTACTTTCAACAAAAATGTTTTATACAAATAGGAAGTCAAGACTATATACATACACCAGTCATTTCTTATGTATCATCAGTGATATGCGTAGCACTGGTTGAGAACTATTGAATTAAACCATTTTAACTTAGTATTATGCAATTTGACAAAAAACATAACTTTTTTAAAGCTTTTTTATTTTAATTCTCAATTATCAGATTTTCAAGTAACCAAGGGTAACTTATACTGTCAGAACTACTTTGCTTCCTTAACATAAATATATAAGAAAAACAAGCTCAATAAGCAAAGTAAAAAATTTTCTTTGCTTATTGAGCTTGTTTTTCTTATATATTTAAACCAAGGGTAAACACCACAAACACTAAAGTTGGGATATATTTTAATGTATGTATAATTTTTGCATTTATTTTTGTAAACATTCAGATTTAAGTTTTTTGTTATTTGTTTTTTTGCATTGAATCTCATTGGTAAGCTAAAAATGTGTTTTTTTTTTTTTTTTTCCCATGCACCATGTCTGCAATGAAATCACATACATAACTGCTCAGTATATTATCAAAGATCAGAGAATAACTATTTTAATTAACTGCTGAAAACAGAGTATACATAATTTTTCTAAAAAATAACACTTAATAGCAGTTAAAATAAAATTATTGGTTTTCAACATTTTCAGTTGAAAAACAACCATCTGTCCTGTGTGCTGAAGATGGTTGTTTTTCAACCGAAACATTACAATAAAATTTAAATTGGTTTCCAACTGCTGTTAAATGCTACTTTTAGAAGGATCAAAGAATAATTATCATCCCCTGTTTGTTGATGATGCTCTGAATACATTGATGTTTAACATATTGCTAGCTTTGATTTATTATTTTTTAAAAATTCTTGAAAGTACATCATTGCTAATAGGAGGAATTTAATTATCATATAATTTAAACATCATATACAAGGGATCCTGATTTAAGATGGTTTGAATTATGATGATCTGTATTTGTGACAATTATTATTTATGATAATAATCAGTAGTTATGCCATCATCATTGATTTTACAATAATGGTGGCCAATCAATTTGATGACCAAGTAGTCACCAGGATGGAAGCATGCTGTGTTTCCATCATGGAGTATTCATATTTAATTCAGATTTTCATACCTCTCAGATTTCTTTTAGATGTCCAGATTCTGCTATTCAATTTCATCCTTAATTGATAGCTCATTTGTTATGTTCTTTATTTAGTACATTAATACAAGATACTATTGGATTATACAATATTTTACATAAAGTACAGATCATGGTATAATAGTGTAGAGCGATGAAAGTATCAAGAAAAGTGCTGCCACCCTAACAATGAGGCATTTTTATATACATTGGCTATCTTAATAGTGTTGCCAGTTCAGTAGTATAGAAATATATTATCAATGTTGCCATTTCAGCCATATAAATAATCATGACACCATTGTTACCACAGATATGAGCAGCCTGTGAAATATTAAGCCACACTGCTTATCACTGATCCAACTGTTTAATATTGTATAAGGAAAGCAGCATATGATACAAAATAAAATGATCATACTGCTGATCTTCAATAATAGTTAAGTGATTTTGTTTCAGGAAAAATATTTCCTGAAATGTCTGCAATGAAATTGCTTACAATAAATTAATTCACTTAATTCGATCCTAGGCCTAGTCTGAGATGGAATTTGGATTGATGTCTGATTTTGGCCTAACAAACATCTACAGAAAAGTTCTGATGCTGATTCTACCATAAATATGGGTAGTTCACTTCAGACTATGACCCACCTATGAACTTCATTATATAGTAATTAGCCAGTGATTGGAAATAGGCATTAAAAAATAATTGCATATTGTAGCTAGAAAATTGGTTAGATTAGTTTGAATTAAGCCACCAAAAAAACTGTTTTAAACTTTGCCAAAAGCAAGTTTTACTTTGCCAAAAGTAAAACTTTGTTTTTACTTTTGGCAGCAATCACTTTTAGAACCCCCCATAGGCTGATCAACCAGAAGATCAAAGGATGGAATGTTGTAGACTTGCTTGGGACCAGATCTTGAAAAACTGGATGTGGGATCTGGAATTGAACCCAGTCCCAAAGATGGTAAATGACTGCTTTGCCATGTGGCCAACACTAGAAATTTGGATACACAAATATAATTTATACATTTCATCTTTATTTTTACATGATATTTTAATTATTTTTATCTATGTCTACTGCTGATAGATTTGAGATATGGATTTTCCTCATTTTAAAGAATATACAGCATTTATGCAATGTTATTGTACAATACTATTATTTAAAAACATATTGAGTATTCTGGTGATTTGGGAATGTAATTTCCATTGTAAAATTTCCCCATGGAAAAATCATGTTCATAGTTTGGTGGATTTGAACTTAGACTGAAATTTTTGAACACACCCTGTTGTAAGTCAGATTCTTTTATATTGCAGGCAATATGAATTTTATGATTAAAACCAGATTATATTCATTTTACATATTTCAGTTGCTTTGCTGTAAAATCACAATGATTTGCAATCTTTCCTATAAAAGTTTAATTAATAATTATAATTTATAAAAATTTGCAATATTTAAATCTAAGTCATATTTGAGCCATTAAATAAAATCAGATTCTAAATTTGATTTTGTAAACTATTTATTTTTTTAATCTGTCATAAAAGATCAGTTATATATTATATATAGTAAATATCATATATAAAAATTTAGATTGATAAAATACCTTTAAACTTTTTAAAGATGAATTTATAAACATTGCATTTATTGTTGCTAATTGTGAAGTTAATTTTTTACCCATGTTTGATTAGATGAAAGTATTTTTTTTTAATCATTTGTTTATCAATTATAAATTCCTAATTTTTCTAGCTAATATTGTTTCACTAGAATTGTTTTTGATCTAATATATCATCATTAATTTGTACAGTTAACTTTCAAATACTGAAATTGAAATCATTAAAATTCTTGAAATATGTATAAAATTTCTGCAAGAATAGTCTTCAGAACTAAATTTATCAATATCTTCATAGCTTTAAAATAAATCTTATGTTTATAGTACATCTAAACAATATTTGAAAAATTTCGATGACTGAATTAAATTATAAAATATTAGATTATAGCACAAAATGTTTGCCTCGATTTTTAATGTTTTTAAATACAGTATAATAGTTTATAATTTTAAAAAACTGATTCCATTTCATATTATTAAAAAATCTTGTTTTACTTAAAATAATTTAAAATTAAGCATTAATTTTATATTTAAATATTCTAAATTCATGAAAATATTGAAATTTAATAAATTAAGAAAGCATATTAACAATAACTTTTTTCTTGCAGGATCATTTTATGGATTTTCATCAGTTCCTCATGGAACTAAAAAACAGGCAGACAGAAAAACAAATAAAGGAGATGGAAAGAATCCTAATAGAGCTTGTGCCTTGGTGGGAAATTTAGGACTCCTTCTTGGCTTATGTTCATTACTTTACTTGATGAAAAGTTATCTTATCTCATTTCATATCCCTGTATATCACTGCCAGTGTTCAAGCCAAGACAAAAATCCTAGTTTCTCAACTCTTCCTTCATAAAGATGACATTGAAAGCATCAAAACATTCCTGGGGTCTTTCTTAATCTAATGCACTTAAATTTCTCCAGTGATTCTATGATGATATTCTGGTGATAACTTATACATAAAAAAACTTTATGCATTTGAATTTCTGGTGTCTTCGTTTCCAGCCACAAATCAGCAAACTTTACAATATCTCTTGTACAAACCCCTATTATATTAGGGACCATATAAAGCTTTAAATACAGTGAAAGAGAATAATTAACAATTTATTTTTCATCAGTAAATATCTGCCATTAGCCAAAGCATTGTTGTATAAAGATTTTGTACAAAACAAAGTATTCAGTATTAAGAGAGAGAAGTTCTGAATTTGTGATTTATTCATTCCTTGTTTTCCTGAGGATGAAACAGTTGGGTACAATTTTTTTGTGGTGTGATTTATATTAAAAAATTTTTATTGTTTTTATTCTAAAAATTATCGTTGTTGCTAATTTAAAACAAATGTTGAATATATCTCCCAATTCCTACATAGACAATATAGCACTGTCCTAATTATAATTTAATGACATTAGCAATTACTATGTAATTGCTTTAAACATTTCAAAAAATATTGATATATATACTGTACATACTGTATATATATAAATGTACAAAATATATAGTGCTATTTTGTGGCATGTTGGGAAATTGGATTATATTAAATATTATATAATGTAGTTTACCTGTGATTTTAAATTCTAACAAACTTCTGTTTATTGAAATAACTCGTGATTTAAAAGATATTTTGTATTTTTAATATTTTTGCTTTGAATTTAGCATTAATGAATTATATAAATATTGCAGTGTTGCAACCAAAATTTTTCTATGAAACCGACATAAAGTTCATTTATACTTCTGGCATTATCTATAGATGATGTATTTTGCAAAAATACTTTTTGAATAAGGGGGAAAATTAATATCATGAAAATAAAATAATTTATTGGTTGTGATTTCTGAGTAAATATGTTAAAAGATTTTATTCTTTATTAATAATGTTAACTTTCTTTAGTGTGTATATATATGTAATGATGTAATGCATAGTTATCAGTTCACTTAGTTTTGCCAGAATTGTTCTTAATAGTTTTCTTTAAAAAAGAAAAAACAGATATACATAAAATTTATATTTTTTTGCATTGAATGACATATCAATATCCATGTTAATCAAGAATATTTTGTATATGTAAAAATTTATTTTCCAATGTTATATTTAATTGAAATACAACAATCATATTTAATGTATTTGACATACGAAGCTCAGACAAACTGGCCATTCAATTAACAGAAATTTTCAGAAATGCTTAACCATTGTTTGTGTATCTGATGAAAAATTGGTTTTTCATCTTATACACAATATTAAAAAAAAAAGATATATGTATATATATTGAGTGTATTGTTGATAGTTACATTTTATTTTACAATATATGCCCGAGATCAATAAGAATATTTTCACGAGTATTACAACATATGTTAACTGAAAACTGCCACATTATATAAATTAGAAAATATTGAATGATTTCCTAGCAAGGAAAATTTATATATATATCTTATTGTTAACATATCCCTACTCAGGAATAGAAAGAGAAATTTCAATCTTATATCAGCTAAATCTTTGAAATGTAGCAGTTTAATTGTGATCAAAGTTTTGTATGTGATTGTTGCAGTTTGGGGAGTGAAGTATATGTTGGTGCTGATACATGGATATTTGATTATGTAATTGTAAAAGTGGCAGTTGGTGATAAGAATTAAAAGAATTGCCTTTCCTATATATGATGAGTTGCTTTCTATGAAATTTTATTTAATATAAATTTTAAGAATTCAATACAAATCATGGTAACATTATTTAATTTTGACATTTTGTTTAAAAACAATAATATAACTTATTTTTAAATATATAAGTATAATTTTAATATAAATTATTGCTTTATTCAAAATTATATATACAATAAGATCAGTTTTTTATTTATATCATCTTTCTAAATCTATTGATTTTTACAAGTCCAATCACATTTAATACATACACACATAATCAATAATTTATCTTAAATTAACTGTGCAACTATTTTGTTTAGAATAATTTACTATACAAATTTATATAAATGTTAAATTTTATATTATAGTTGCCTTCTCTGTTTAACTTATTGTGGAAACAGGAATTCTGTAAACTATATCTTAAATATGTATTCCTTTTATTCCCATATAAAACTGAAAAAATATTAAGAGTACTAATAAAAATCATCGTTGCACTCCTTCCTCAGTTCATTTTAAAAATTTGCCAATATATATCTGTTGATAAATAAATAAAAATATCATCATATTTTTAAAATACACCCCTTATGACATTATAAAGTTCTATCGATGAAATGTATAAATCTCAAAGGATATGCTTAATACGTCAGTCCATGTGTGGTAAGCCGTTATATATAATTGGAATCTATGATCTGGAAAAATTATATTTATTCTATTTTTAGTAAGTATGAATTTATTGCTGACTGGTGGCAAACTGTTTTAATAAAACTATTAAATTTTAGAATGGCACACTTTTGATTAGTTTTATGCTATCTTCAGTATAATCATATAGATTAATATACTTAATATAAATTTATATTAGGATAAATGTCAAACATTCAAATTATTATTCTTGCACTTAGGGCTTTTAAAAATACTGCAGCTGTTATCAAATACAGATTGGAATTATGTTTTAATAATAGAAAAATTATTATTCCGTATTAGAATAAATAATCTTAAATACAGAAAGTTTATTGTAGTTAGAATATACAGATAAAATTCTTAGACATGTAATTTCTTTAACATTTTTCAGTCTGACTAGAACTGAGTCAATAGGTGAATTGGATGAAAGCGAGTATTAGATATATACCTAATATAGTTATTATTAAAGTAAAAGTAAAACTTGCAGCTGATAGAGTATTTAAAATCTTTGTAGAGAAAACGTTATATAGTAATTTCATCTATAATTATATATCAAAACAACAATTCATTTTAGTTATAAAATTGTCCAAGATATATACTGTTTATTAAAAGAGAAATTTATAACGAATGAACAATTAAATTTAACAAAATTTATGATTTTCACAGTAAATTATCCAAAAGTCCATCAGTGTATTTTAAAAAGAAAGTAATATAATCTCGATTCAGTTCGTTAAAAATAATGGTTAGCGATTATTTAAAATTTTTTACTGTATACTACATGAATAGATGTATATTATATTTCTGATTTATTAAGTCTGACTTAAATTTCCAATAAATTTTTATCTTCCAATTAATCACGAACTTTAGATAAAGTGAAAATAGAAACAGGAATTAAGTAAAACTGTTTATTCAAAATACTAAAGGCAAAAATTAGGACCAAATTTACTAATTGTAATAAAACCAAAAAAAAAAAAAATCGTGGACCCACGATCAATTATCATTTCATAACAGTAAGAAAAAAAGATCGTTTAAAAATTAAAACTATAAAAAAACAAATCGTGATACTTTTAATAACGTATGCAGTATATAAAATTAACGTAAATAAACCTATATTAAATATTAATGGTCTAATTAATAAATTCATATCGTCGGGAGATTCTCACCATCAATGATGGTAACAATAGAGAAGTTTTCTTATGTTGGTAGATTTTCTAAATCCCGTTAAAGTTCCCTTTTAAGATGTATGTCATCAATAATTTTTGATTCACTTCGTACAATGTCCAATTTGTCATATGCTTTTCGATAAAGAGCAGTGTAATTGCGATGTTCGGATATTCGATGTTTTAAAGCCATTCAGATGTTCCCTATATAGAATTTGTTAACGCTGAAGATTCCCTGTTCAAGATTTGGCCTGCTTTCTGTGTCATTCTAGTATAAATATTTTAAGATTACTTTTTGTCAGTTTCGTGTATTTTTACGTATAACACATTTTTCCTATCTGTTTTGGCATTTAATGAATAAACTAGCTTGGAATGCAAACTCTTGTTGCTCATTGTTATATTAGCTTATATTCTTATTTCTATTACTAAATAACTTCTTAG
The DNA here is from genome assembly GCA_011317285.2 of Androctonus mauritanicus. Lineage (NCBI taxonomy): Eukaryota > Metazoa > Arthropoda > Arachnida > Scorpiones > Buthidae > Androctonus > Androctonus mauritanicus. The sequence continues at coordinate 10,371 of WUQG02030649.1, forward strand.
CTTTGAGTTTATAAGATCTGTTGTAAGAGTGGTTAATAAAATGCTTGCGGCGGCCGATGGCCGAGTGGTAACGCATTGGCGTGCTACGCAGGAGGACCCGGTACGGCATCTCCTGAAAAGTTTTTTCGGGATGCTGGATCCGGCCCTGCGATCATCGTCCTTAGTTGGAACTGACCCCACCTCTTAGTAATCTCTCTGAATGGAAAGGGCGTAAAAAATGCAAAAAATAAATAAGTAAAATACTTGAGGATTAAAATCTAATTCTTCATCGAATCAATATGATGCTGAGAAGAATTTAAATGCTCTTTGGGTTAAGTTAACGACACTAGCTTCTTTATACTTCAGTCTTAGCTTCAGTCATAACTTCAGTTTAGAGACTTCATGTGCTGTATGTAAATAGCAGAATTACAGTGGACACTCGATTTTACGAACTCGTACGGATCCCCAAAATGTTTATAAATGGGAATGGCATTAATTATATGGGATACTTTTCGGGACCAATTCAATAATTGGTAAAAGCCTGTAGTTCGTAAATTGGAGATTCATAAAAACGCGAGTCCACTATAGTAGATTTTCTGTAAATCTTTCAAAAATAATCACTGCTTTCTTTAATAATCCAGAAATTCAGGAAATGTACGTTATTAATATTAATTTGATCTAAATTTAAGACCTAGTGATGATTATTACACTAAGAAATGTATTAATTGGATCATAATTGTTAACAATCATAACTCGCCTACATATCTACAATATAGACATATGGGAATAACTTTCTAATGCATTTATTTCAACTTGTCGAATGAATAAATCAGCTAATAAGTTGGGTATGGGAATTCCCCATGGGGCTTCCTCTCTGTTAGATAGATATAACATTTATTTTTAAAATATACTTGTTTACATATCAAATGTGTTAAATTAAAGATAAGTCACCAAAATAAAACTAGATTAATGTCTTCAGATAATATATTACATAGACTTACTATACAGGATGCCAATTTTAAACTTTGGAAAATTGTTTTTTTCTTACTGTTATGAAGTAATAACTGACACTAGATCTGAAGACCCGAAATCGCTCTTTATTAGTGTTTTTTTCCTGTAATAAGCAAATTTGGTTTAAGTTAACCTATCTGTATTATTTTGGAAAAAAATTATGCATAAATAAGCTGTAGAATATATGAAAATAAGAATTCAGAATTTCTAATATATTGATGCTGATAAAATATTTTTATATTATAGAGTTATTTTTTCAAAGGAGGAATTAAATTCTGCAAAATATTTTTCTTAAATCATGCCTTCTTTATTGGTTTTTCTAAATTATTTTCCAATTAATTCAGTTCAGTAACTTGGTTGCTTACGAAAACTTTGTAATTAATAACAACGTTAAGAAATTGTAAATGATACACAAAATATACGATTTCGACAAGATCATGTGTAAACATTCCCTGTTTAAAAATATTTTTAATTAATTTTACAATAATTACAACATATTTTGTATTTTAAAATCTTAAAAAATTGAATAAGAGAATATAATTTCACAGATTTTTTTAAATAAATTAAGCTTGGAATAAAGATTATGAGATATATAGTTCTCTCTCTCTTTCTGTGTAGTTTGTTTTCTTCCAGTTTTTATTTTTTTCTATTTTGCAAGTAATTTGATAAAATTACGAAATATTTAGACTGTTTCATGTAAACATGATTAATGTTTAAATAAAAATGTGTGTCATTTACTCGCGTTTAACAAAAAAAATGGTTTTATTAAAGATCGGAAGCAATGTACATCGTCAGATCGGAGATCAAAAATTTTCATAAAAATAATCCTGTGCATAATCATTACTCCTTTCTTCTTCAGAGTTGGGTAAAAAGTTATTCGACGTTTTGTAACGAATACTTCTAAGTTTCTCTCCTATTAATTGATCCCAATCTAAATTTCCTCCGTTATTCTCTCTTAATGCATTCAATCTATCAGAAATATCCCTTCTGCTACTATCGTCGTCATTTTCATCGTCATCAAATTCCTACAAAATATATAAAAGAAAAAATAATTAGATATGACTTTCACTGTAAAAAATGATATTTTGTCACACAAAATCGTTTAAATAATATCACTTGTGCCCGACAAAGTTTCAAATGGCCGCCATATCGTAACAGAACCATTAATGTTAAAAGTACTATTAAATTAAAAAGTCGAGGAAAGATATTTTTTAATTAAGAGTGAAATTTTAAAATTTGGAACCCAAATGCATAATTTTTTTAAACAGAAGTTAACAATAAACTCGAGAAGTTTTTAATTAAATGATTTTTATATATTCTTACCGTCTTATCGATTATATTTTCCACTTCCGTGCTTTCGGAATATATTTTACCTTTCTTCATATGATCTGGCATGTCTTTAGTACCGTGCAGCGTTAAAACTGCTTTCTTAACTTCTCCTCGATTGTCTTCGCCAATCTTTAATGATGATGATGATAACATTACCGCTACTATTATTAAAATAAGTAAACATTTTAATAAAAATATCTGACCTTATCTCTTATCAGCAACTTGTATCGGCCAGCACACTGTTCGCCCCATAGATGAACTGTCAAAAACGTCCAGTTTTTAAATCCTATAATAGACTTGTCCTTCTCTCTTTTAGACAACAGCATCGTCTTAGAACCTGAATATTATTATAATAAGCATTTTTAGAATTAAATAAATTATTTATAGCTACAGTTGCGCTGAGTACAATTTTAAATGTCGATCTACAGATTTGATTTTGGATGCTTCATAAAATATTGCATTTTAAAGTATTTTTGTGATGTTCGCACATGTTAAGTAAACATTTTTAACTGAGATAATTCGAATTGATGGATAACTCAGAACTAGATCTATACAATTTGAAATTCTTGCAAAATTTCGTTAGCAATGCGTAAGCAAACATCTTTAGACGATAAAATTCTTAATTATAGCAACGTACCTGATGGAGAAATTAAATAGAGTTCTAACGCTCCTCTTTTGTTATAATTTATGTCAACAGTTACTTGAACGTGTTCCAAGAAACGAATTTCCTTTTCCGTATCTTTTCCACAATCTGTTTCGAAATATATTTCTGCATCTTTTCCAGTAGCAATGGGTTGGGGAAGTCTAAAAAAAATAACGAAAAGAAAAATTCCACTGAATAAGGTTATTAACCAGTCATTTCAGAGTCGATTAAGAATGTCACCAACACAAATTGCTAATAATAAAGATTTTTTTTTGCCAAAGCTAACTGCACGATACTACTTTTTCTTAGCATCTGTCTCTGACAGATGGCGAATCTATTCCTCCGCTTTCGTTGTAAAGCTTTTTTATTCTTTCTTTTTTTAGACGAATTAAACAAGAAATTTTGTCATAAACAGCGAGTTAAATGATAAAAGTATCGTTTTAATACGAAAACAAATTTACCGAGTTTGAGAATCTGTAATAAAAATGGATTTTGGCGGAACAGATTTCCATGTCATAGCAGTTTTAACCATTGCTTCTGCATCCAGAAGACCGAAACCAAATCTACTGTTATACATCAAACCCACGGAGTTCTTTTTCCAACCTTGATTATCTTTCAAAGGTTCCACGTCAGATGTCCACACCACTATATGCTGAACGTCTCTCCATGTTAAATTTCCGCTGATAAAATGTATAAAAATTGTTATAAAAGGAAGGATTAAATTATTTCTGTAAGTTTTAAAAATATTTACTTGGCTTCTAGTACTAATGCAATCATTCCAGCAGCTAAAGGAGCAGCAGCAGATGTTCCAGTGTGATCGTCAGTACATTGGTTGTGTAAATCGGTAGACGACTGTTAAAAAAAAATGCAATTTTATACTATTAAATTAGTTTTACTTATTGATATACTACTTCGATTATGGTTTTTAATGTATTTTTTAAAAAATAACGAAAGATTTCGGTAGAAATTTAAATTTCTATCATGAAATGAATCTTAAATGGATAGAAACATGATCGATAGATCACTAATATTTCACTGATTAATTCACACTTACAATCTTCTGATCCGTGTAAGCACCGCTGGAGAATGTCGATGCCATTGTAGAAGCACATTTTTCGCCATACCAAGGGAAACGTCCATGCTGACTGGCACTTCCGATTGATAAAGTGTAAATGGAGCTAGTGTAACCATCACAGTTGCAATTGTCTCCTTTTGATCCACCGTTTCCTGATGCCCAGACGTATATAACACCCTTCCCCTTACGACCCTGAAAGCATAAAAATATTTTTACTGCGTATTTATTTGCCTGGCATCGGAGCATTGAGGTGAAGTATTATTGACAGGCATACTTCGAATATCCCTTTCTCTAACGCTTCTACCGCTAATCTCTTGGGTCCGTCTACAGTCATTCCATCATCAGAAGGTCCCCAAGAGGCACTGAATATGTCGATATGATCGATTCTGAAAGCTATAGAGACGGATTCGACCGCATCACTTACATCACCATCCAACATCCGGATACCTTAAAAGGAAAAGTATTTATCTCGTCTCCATCTTTAGCTACAAAATATAATTTTTTTAAATTATAAATACCTCCTATTTTAGCGTTGTAAGCTACTCCTACACCACATTTCTCATTATTAGCAACCATAGCTATCTCTCCAGCGCATCGTGTTCCATGACTATAACAAACATAACTCAGGTTACTAATTTATGAAATCCAGTTTTAAATTATTATTATTTATCTCGTACTCACTTATTAGAGTCGTATTCATCGTAACGAGGAAAAGGATCGGGATCGTTATCGTTGCTATCCCAACTCGCTTCCGGATCCTGCAAACAATGATAAAGTTAATCTATTGACATTCATCAACATCGCAGTTAAAAAAAAAAAACTTACGTAATTTGGATAGATATCCGTATGGTTCCATTCCAAACCTGCGATAAAATAAATAATTAACGAATGATTTAATTATACATTCGATTATCATTAGCGAGTTTATGAATTTAATTGTTTCGATGGACAATTTACTGGTTAATTAATTATCAAAACGCATTCACCATCGTCCATGACAGTCACCACGATTCCTCGACCCGTTATGTTCAATCCGTCCCAAACAGCAGAGGGGTTAAAATCGATTCTTGGTAATCCTGGACGATCACGCGTATCACACTATAAGAAGAAAAAATAAATAAATAAGCGAATTAGCATCGATTTTACGACGACTAATAAATAAACCTTGTGACGGTTTTATGATACAATAAATCGAATTACGTTAATCGATACCTCATTTTCCTTAATCTACCTCTTCGCCATAATACTCGAGAGTAAGATAAAATAATCTTATCTACTTCTTTAATTGCAAAATAATTATAATCAGATAAGAATCGATATAAACGATTATTATTTCATTACCTAGCCTACAATGACCTAGGGATTTAGTCTGATACACTCCTAAACATATTCGTGTTACAGAAAGTGTATTATTATTTTACTGAACGAATTTTATATATTTAAGAAAGAATAAAAGATATATATATATACCAGATACCACTGTTTATCCCAAAATTCATCATCATATTTATATCTGCAATCGGGATATTTGTAATTGTAATCGAAATCTTGTCGCTTGCGACGAATCAAACCTCTCTTCACTCTCGGCTTAACCACTTGTTGCTCCGCCCAGATAACCTTTTTTTTTATATACATAAATTCATTTATTTTAATTTTGTTCGAATAGTATAAATATAAAAAAATAAACACGAATTTTTACCCTCTTGTCGTCCGATAATCGTTTAGTGAGCACTGGCGAATTTCTTCTAGATCTCACAGGATGACCGTATCTTCTCATTAAATAAGTGTCCTTAAAACCTTTCAGCTGTAAAATATATTAAGCTGGTTATAATAATTATAAAATATTATGTTTATTTATTGCTTAAATATATTATAATCCGATTTCTATAAATGCCATCAAGAAAAATTATCTGGACTAATTTAACAGATGTTCGTTCTTCTATCTCGTTATCTAACTGCACTTTATTACTGTAACATGTACTTTTCATGAAAACTATTCGATTTTATTATTATTATTTTTTTAATCATTATTTTTCGATTTTAATTGCATTTTTATTATCTCTACAGTTTCCTTCGCATCAGATTTTTTACCGGATGATGTGACGTCAAAATCAACCGGACGTCATTAAGGGTTCTGAAACACCGTTTCCTAGAAAACTATTCTATGTCTCGAAAAATAACGTTATGATTTACCGATAAACCTTAAACTTAAAACTACATTAATTAATAATTTAAACACTGCAACCAATTTCCTTGGTCTAGATACTGGATCTGTTTAAAGAGAGTAAATGGAAACTGTATAAACATCAATGTAATTATCTCATTGCTAACAGAATCAACGTTTGCTTGTCTCCTACTATTACCGATGAATCTATCAAACAATTTCATAAATAAATGTCCACTTGTAACCTGCTTTTTTTTGTTTTTACAGATATAACAATGATCTTGTACTATATAAACAAGATTGTTATCTTTTACATCCGATTTTCTGCTAACAAGATGAGTTTGGCTATTTAGTCGGTAAATACATCGCAACTTTTCAATTTTTAAACCGTCCAAGTCATGATTATCCACTAAAATAATCAACAAAAAAATTCTAAGTCAGTTAATTATATTTTGTTTATTAATTGTTAATCATACTTATCGTTCTCTTAGAAAACAACTTATATAATTTTTAAGATATTTTACGCGTGTATCGTTAAAAATAATATTAAAACTAAAAAATATACAGTGTTATATATATATATATATTTAAGGATACACGTATCCTGTATTGACTAACATTCTCTGAAGAGTATAGCGTCATAAAGAAACGTGACAACAAACTATTTACGTGACGACGACATTTACAAAAATTCATTGTGACGTTGCACATGTTATTATTGTATTCGCCGATTATCAAATTTAAAACAGAAAAAAACACGTATAATGTGTGTTTTACAAAATGGAAACATAATTTTATGACTTTTTTTTGGATCGGAATTACGACAGAAAATCGTGTTTAGAAATGGTGAATTTATATATTAATATTTCTATTGTAAGCAGTTAAGAAATAATTGGATCTTTTCACAGATAAAATTAGTTGTAAATTTATGACAATTGGATCTGTTTATTTGCTTCGGGAGAAGATGCAATACACATTCATTTTAATTCGTCTCACGTATAAAAAAACATGTCTGATCTGTATATCTATAAATAGATGCAAATTCAGTTTTGAATTTTCTACTGCGAAAAAAAAAGAAAAAAAAAATATGCTTTACAACCACAATTTTGTTACTTTGAAGTTAGAATATTGAATAAAAAGCCTTTTAAGCTTAACTTTTATCATTCTAGCTTTATGCTGACAATTGTTATTAACTGGCATCACTATAATCTACTGGATAAAGAATTAAATGACATCGGTGACATATTGAGGGATTTAATCTTAAATATCAATCCCCGAAAATAGATTTTTTTTTTATTTCCACTTTATCATGTTATAATAAAATAATAAAGATTCTGACGTTGGATAATTAAAGAAATTCGATTTATTCGCCCACTGGAAATCCGGAACGTTTATAAAGAAATTATTATACGTATTTATAACTTCGATAACTACGTAAGATTTAATTATAAAATAATAAAAAAAAATATACCTAAAATATAAAAACAGATTTTATTTTTTCGGTAGTTTGTACTGCATTATTGCTTTCGAAAACAGTAAACTAATCCTTTCGAATTTACTGTTTACAAAAATCGGTAAACCGAAAGAATTGGATTACTGTCAGTTTATTATAGCTTTTCTGTATTGGAACCGATAATAACAATTTTTAAAAATATTTTCTATTATTATTAATTGAGAAAATATATATATTAAATTCATGAAACGTTTGACATTTTTGAAGACGAGTCTTTAAATTCCCAAACTAAAACGATAACTTAGAAATAAAAATAATAATAATAATAATAATAATAAAAAACTTTATTCAAACCGAACACAAAAATGCTTTACATAAACAGATGCTTGTAGTTATTTCTTTCAAAAAAAAGTATTAAATGCATTTTTTTGACATTTGTATTATCTAGTTTTATATAATTTCTTATTATTATTGTTATCCGAAAAATGTTTTCGGTTATAGGATCAATTTTATATTTTATTTTTTATAAAATTTATTAAAATCGTAAAAAATAATCCTATTATTATTTATGTTCTAATAAAGTTTATTATTATTATTATTATTAAGACCTATATAATGATAGCTGTATAAAAAAAAATATTCGATAGAAAAATAAAAATCTGGAAATAAATATAAATATTTACTCGAAAGTGTTTCTAAGTCGAAGATAAAAATAAAGAAACAAAGTAGTATCTTTAAAACTTGCAGAAACATTCTTATTAAATCTATAAAAATTCGAAATTTAGAGTGAGTTTAATTCGATAGACTATAAAATAAAAAAAATTATCGATGTATCTGTTAAGCTATAAATTTATTTTTGATTTTATTTTTTAATAAATAAATATATATATATATAAAGAAAACTTACCTCTCCCAAATTATAATATCCTAATTCGCTAGCTAATTCAGTTGCGACTAAATTTCCTCCGGTTATTCTTACGACCCAATCGTTGGTAAAATGTCCATTATCGTCGTGCAACTTTACATAAGTTAATAACGTAAACAGAATAAAAAGTATGGAAATCATGGCACTCTATCCGAACCGAGGCCCGATACTAAAGGCCCAACGTCTCCTAGGTTTCCTTATTTATGAGATGTCTGGGAACAAAAGCGTGGGAAGTCGAAGCGAGGTGGTTTAAAGTGCTTCATATCTCGAAACTCTGTTTGTTTTTGACCCCACAGCTGCTTTCTCTCCCACATCAGCTTTATGACGTCAGTTGTGACAAGCGCAGATAGGTCTAGATAACAGGTGTTAGTTAATTGATAGAGTCTATGTAGATTTATAGGTCTAAACTCTCGTTCGCGTTAACTTTATCGCTCCGAAATACGTGGCCGATTCCTGTACAGTTATGCATTTACAGCCTTCGACAGCGGTAGCGTGGACCGCTTATAGAATGCTGCGAGTCGTATAGCGCAGTTTGATCATTTGATTAGTTATTTGTCTTTAGATCAATTAATTAGATATACAGAGAAATTCTATTTTTATCTGTTTGTTTAATTTTAACGTTATTTGTTTGAAATTCAAATTATGTTTTTTGTTTTTCCCGCATTATTTTAATTACTGTGATTTGATTAAAGTATATTATTATTTTTTATACGTCTTTGATAAATTATTTTATACTCCTAGAGATGGCGACACTATTTTGAATGAGAAGTCATTTCATTTTTTAATAAATAAACGTTATTAAGTTGGCAAAAAAAAAACATATAATTAATAACAGTTTCCATATTTTAATTTTTGAAATTTTGAAATTTTTTTTTATCGTATCTTAATTATTGGAAGAGATTAAAAAAAAAAAATATAACAAGACTAAATGATTTCAAGAATCATGTAGATAATTTGACAATTTATCATTAAAATAAGTCTACAGTTAAAATTATTACTGAGCTTATGTGTATATATCCATGCTAGATTCGTGTTCAACACGTGTCGATACATCTATCAGTCGTTGACATTCTGTTAGACGTGTTAACACGTCATTTTGACGATAAGTTTAATATATTGTCCATACATGTCAGAACGAGTCAAAACATGTCGATTTTTTTAAAATCCGAACTGCTTATCGAGCGATTCCTCTTGCACTTCAATGTTAACGTGGAAAGGCATGAACGATTAATCAGAAAGGCAGCAATACGAACTGCTATTAGTCGTATAATAAGTATAAATGATAGTAATATCACAGGAAATAACAATGTTTTATAAATAACACATTTATTTGTTCATTAACTTGAGCTTTTCTATATGGAAAGTTTTATATAATATTCTCATATGTATATACATTTTTTAATAGTTTAAATAATTCTAATAATTTATAAATAAATATTTACGATAAGATATACTGTTTCAAAGCGGATAAAAGCGATTCTAAAGTTTTTCCATGTGGAAAATTTATAATAAAAACTTCCTGTTCGTATTCCTGTCAAAAGAAATTAAAATATATTAACTCGATTATGCTCAAAAATTCAGAAAATATTTTTCATTCATTCGATTTATATGATACTAAACAGACGTACCGGATTAGGATCGATAGCCGATAACACTTCGTTCAAATAAACTTTTTTTCCCTTCAACATGTGTTTAGGAATTTCCTTGGTTCCGTGTAGAATCAGATTGGCAATACGAACTAATCCGCTGCAGTTTCTACTTGACTGGAAAATAAATACAATATATAAAAAATCTATAAATTTAAGAAACAAAATAATATTTCATTTAACAGATATTTTTTACGTTTTTAGATTTAACTTCATTGATCATTCTTCAGTTAAATAATATATATTATTCTTTCCATTAAGGTATACGCTAATCCTATAGATTCGCGATAAATCGTATTGAATTAGTCGCTTGTCTAGAGAATAAATCCTCATTAGTTACTATGCACAAGAGAGAGACATACAGACAAATTTCTTTTGTCTATGCCAACCGTACACTCAAAATTAAATAGTTCTAAGAGTTGTTAGATACTCATTAATATTTCAAAAGACATTTAAGACATTTTTATCTAAGGCATATAAATTTAATAAAAACGACAATTAAATTTTACTGTTTTAGATACTCGACATAAAAGAATTTTTTAAAATTATGTGTAAGATCTTTTCGATTTTGGTCATAAGTTATTAACTGCGTATGAAATATGAAAATGCATATTTAGAGTAAATAATTTTCTGTTTGCTTTCATATAACAAATAATAAATACTTATTGTTAGAGCATTTACATAAGTTAGATATTACACTTTGGAAGCCATAAGAAAGCAGAAGTGTGATTGTAGGAAACATCATTTCATTTATAATTTGTTAATTCTTATTATGCTGGAATCGAGGAACTTTGATCAAATGCTGGCTAAACACCTTGTGTAATTGTGTTAAAATAATCAAATATTCGCTCAGTTAAAACGTAAAGGTCCTTATTAATTCGTATGTGATCCAGTTTTATGTTGCCATTAGTTCGAAGCTGTAAACTTAAAACAGCGCAGTAACATACTATTAATCTAGATGCAACTAACATGGATCGTCATAAAGTGAGTGTTTATTTATTTGACAATATAAATTAAAGATTAGTTTAATTAAAAACATCAATAATATAAAAATTATAAGCATATTTTGTGAAAAACTCAAAATTAATCTTGATGTAGTGTTTAATAATGTACTCTATGACAACAAAATTTATATTCTATAATCAGTATATCAAGTTAGTGTAGATTATAAAATTATTCTTCAGCTGTGCCATTCGTTATTTGCAAATTTTGCGTAGTAGTATATGTTGCCGGATTTCCAACACTTCACTAATTCGGACAATTTATTAATTTGGATATTCTTTCCCCAATTAGTTGGAATTATCGATATTTTATCGTAATTAAAACTGACGGATTACTCATTACTTATATGAAATACTGTATCAACAAAAATGAATCGAAAGTATTTGATCGTATTAAATTTGATTAAGATATTTAAAAATAATCAGAAATCTAATTCACATAGACATCTTTCCATAGAGATCTGTTCTGTTTCTTGATACTTTAAGACATTGAACTGTTTCGAAATTTTGAATTAGACACGATTCGAAACCTTGTAAAATAATAAATCTTTAATTTAATCTATTTTTAAAATTTAATTTATATATCTAACTAACATTACAGAATCGTTCGGAATAATTTCTTTTAAAATTTAATAGATTAGAACATTAAATTGTGATATGGAAAATTCTTAACTTTTTAAATTTTTTATAATTTATTATTCACTTTTAATGAAATTTTTATGAAATTTCATTAAAAATATATTAAAAATTGAATAACAAATTTTTAAAATTTGTTTCGGCTTCATTGTGAATTTTTGGTTTGCAATATTTATCTTCGTGCCACTTGACTAATGAATATTTAATCATTGATATAAATAGCACATTGCTTATAAAAATGAATATTTTATAAATTATTGCTATCAATATTAAATGTAATTTTTTTATTAAATAACAATAAATTACCTTGTCTCTTATTACGAGTTTCCAGACGCCACTAGGATTCTCTCCCCAGAGATGAAGGGATAAAAATTTCCAATTTTGAAAACCTTCATCTGAAGCATCTTTAGGTCTTCTGGTAAGAAGAACCGTTACTGTTCCTATAAAATTGATGATTATATTTTATCTTAATATATTTAAATTTATTATGATGATAATATTTAAGTAATTAAAAATATATATAATATGCAACAAATTCATTAACATTAGTTCAAATTTTAATCAAATTTATTGCGTGTAGACTTATGAATTTGCATGAATTCAAATTTTTACATATTTTCTAATGATAAATATTTCATTATAAAGTTGTTTTAAATGTGAATAAAATTATAAGCTTCTTTAGTTCTGTGAATATAATTTTTTTTTATATTATGTTCACAGAACTAAAGAAAACTTTCTAAAATAAATTAATAATATTTCTACAGAAACTAGAGCTTATGATAATTTATAATTCAGTAACATTATATTCGGAAATTCATTAATGATGCATAACAAATATGAGGAAAAATTTTAACATCATTCTAAGCATAAATATTTTAACGAATTTTATTCAGAAAGTTCTCAATTCAGGAAAAAGTGGCTCATAAGTTTGAATGCATTATTGCTGCAGTATCAAAGAAAACTTGATGCCATTATGTCTCATGATAATCAGACTTTGAGCGATAATTTTCTCAGAAATCGAGAATTATAAATAAGATTCTAGTTTTTTAATGAATCAATCTTTTTTTAGCTGAATTTTGGTCTTTATTATGTTAGTTAAAACTCATTAACATTCTGTCACTTAAGTAGTCAATGCCGCTGTTGACGCACTACAATACAGCTTTAGTATGATCAAAACAATAACTTTTACACAAAGATGATCGATAACAAGGTTATTAGGAGTGAACTTGATCGAGCAACTTTCTTGAAGTTCGTTCGTTTTACTCACTTTTGTCCTCCTTCCTTCCTCTCCTATTCCCTACTGATTTCTCTTTCTATAGGCTAAACTTTTAGAGGCTTCCTCATCATTCTATAAAATAATGAGCCAAAGTTCTTTAACCTCGCGTTTATTGCGCAATATTGCTATTAATGAAATATTCTGTACAAAACAAATTCATTATCACAGTATTCTCGCGAGGATTTCATTTACAGAAAATTCCAAAACGGAAAACATTAATGAGAAGAAGAAGTGGAAGAAGAAGAAACGAAAAATAATAAGAAAGTTAATGTAACTACTTGAAAGTACAGTAGTAGTTATGGATGAGTTTTTTTCCCTCCTCTCTTAATTTTCTCTTGATATTGGATAAATTTTATTTTTATATTAATTCCCTTTCCAAATTCTAAATCAAATTATAAAATCACATTTAAATATTTTAATTTAATCTATCCGTTTTGAAATATTTCTTATAATGTTTTTAATAAGTTTAAGTAGCAACTGTAATTAATTATTTCTGTTAAATTGGTGTTTGTGATGTTTCGTCGGTTTCAATCGTTAGTGGATAATTACTATGCTTAAATTCTTTATACTTCTAAACGATAAAAGGACGAAATAAACAAAAGAGAAATAATAGAATTTAAATTTTATAATTTTGAAGAAAAAATAAGAATAAAGTATTGCAGTTTTGTAGATGCTTTATGCCATTCAAATATGAAGATTTTCAGTCAGTCATTCAGTGCACAATTCTATGGAGTGCAGAAAATTTCGCGACTTAAATGTATTTACATGATAGGAAGAATAAAATATAGTGAGTAATGAATAAAAAGAAGTGAAAAATACAGTGAAAATTATTAACAAAACTAAAATCTTCTAATATTTTCAGATCAAAGTGAAAATAGCGAATTTAGCAATGAAAAATGTGTCATATAAATCAAGTGTTAAATATCCAAGTATGGAATGATTAGTTGTACTCTAGAGAAGAAAAGATAAAGAAAAAGCTATATGAAACAGAATATAAAGTAATAACAGACTTCAAACAGAACAGACAAAACAAAAAGTAAGATAAGACATAACAGGAAATATTCGAGAAAAATTCGAAAGACAAAACTAAATCAAGTCACTATTCCACCAATTCATGTCTCAGTTTTCCTCTTATATATTGTTTTACATATAAAGATGAAAGAGAACGAAAAGATTTTAAATCGTATAAGCTTACATAATTCCTGATTTTCAGCAACATGAATGGCTGTATAAACACAGAAACAGATGCAAACTTTATATTTAAAATATAAAATTACTTTAATTAACTGAAGCCATTTTACAAAACAAAATGATTAATTAAATTTGATTAATTCTAAGATGGATTTATCATTTTATTTTATTTATTTCCATTTAATAAAAGGTGATAAATCCCGACATAAATAGATTACAAGTCATTGATTCGCAGTATAAATTGAAAATAATAAACAATGTAGATAAATTCAACATCCTCAATTTAGTTTCCCATCTCCATTTTCGAATGAAAAATGAAACAAATATCATTAATTAATCTAACATACAATTTTCTTGAATTTATGTTAGATTATATAATATAATTTAAATAAAAAAATAACAATATATTTAATGGATTTTTTTTTTATTATTTTTTAATAGTAAAAAAATCCATTAAGTATATTAGAAATATTGTTTAAAAAATTAAATATTGTAAATTTATGCATCAAAAACATGAAATTTCGCATTTTTTTCTGAATTTATAGCCAAAATATTGAACTTTTTATAAAATCTGAAGGTTGCAAACTACACTCTTTCAGTTGTGATTTACTACACTCTTTCAGTTGTGAATAATTAATGGAACTCAATGATTCTATCATTGAGTTCCATTAATTATTTTGATTACAATGAGGATGAATGATGCTTCTCATTGTAATCAGTTTAAAACTTAAAAGATTTTACTGTTGATAAAACGACATACAACCTTTAAACATTAATAAAATTTAATATTTTTGTTTACCGGTTGAATAAAATATTTTTAAACTTAATATTTTATTCAAATAAAAATCCGATTACACAATTACATTGATATTTGCTACTCAAATATTCATTTAATTCGGTTAAATAATATATTAACTTTATAAAAGAATGTTTACATATTTTATTTTTATGTTAGTCTAATGAAAAACATTTTCACAGATTCAAAAATTTGTTTACAATACTCCGTTGATTTAAAAAAATTGTTATATAAATCTCTCTTATTTATTATGAATAAATTATAATTTAAGTGACAGTTTTTAAATCAATAAATAACTTTATACGCTTGCAGAAAAGTAATAAATTAAAAATATATAAGTATTTTTTAGGAAGAATATTTTTCTACCTAAATATTCTTCCTAAAAAATATATTTTTTCCTAATATTTTTTTTTCTTTAATTATAAAATAATCATTAAGATGTATATAAATGTGTCATGGTTGATTATAGAATCAAAGTGAAAGAAATAATATTAGATAAGATCAAAGCAATAACTAATTACGAATCATTCAGAAAACCAGCAAAAGTCATTGAAAGATGAAATCGTTTAATTTGGTTATGAAATATTTAAAATATTCATTAAAACTGAAAGAATGGAGGGGAAAAACATTGCAATTATTAAGCATCATAAAAGAAATAAATAAGTAATTTTTTCTTTCGATATCACAGATTTTGCGCTAATAAAACGAAGAATTATCATTCGAGGCTTTAAAAGAAATAACAATGAAAAAAAATCCATTAAAACACATCGAACTGCAAATAAATTCGGCGGACTTAACCCATTTTTGCTTAATCTTCTGACAGAGATATAGACTATGACATACGATAAAGGGTCACACCCCTATCGTACATCAAACATTACATTATCTAGCTCTATGTGTCACATACTGGGGTCATATAAAATTGTTTTTAAATACATATTATCTAATATGATAAATCTGATGATGAGTTTTTTTAATTTTCTCACTGATTAAAACATTTACCATATTTATAAAAAACTGAAACTATATATTCTAATTGTAAAAATTAACTCACCAAGAGTTTTACAGAAGTTAATAAATTACATTTTTAATTTACAAATTATTAAAATGTATATAGTGAAAAATAAAAACTGTATACATAGTTAAACATCAGACATTTATATAGTTAGAATATAATATATATTTGACATCAAATTAGTATCAGATAACGCTGAAAAGTTTAAAATGTAGTCTTTAAATTTTATTAATCAAGTTCGATTTTATAATTTTT
Organism: Androctonus mauritanicus; assembly: GCA_011317285.2. Classification (NCBI taxonomy): domain Eukaryota; kingdom Metazoa; phylum Arthropoda; class Arachnida; order Scorpiones; family Buthidae; genus Androctonus; species Androctonus mauritanicus. The sequence continues at coordinate 26,766 of WUQG02030649.1, forward strand.
GCGATATTTTCCATATAATAATTCTATAGATAAAGATACACACTTAATACAATTTTGTACTGTATTCATATTTATACCTGTACTTTATGCACAACTTTTAATAATATTTAAACATATATATTTTTTAATATTGTCTATTTGTATCCAATGCCTTTCTCTATACATTCACAGGATATCTCGAGAATTATAGTAGAACATACAAATTTTAGATCATTTTATCTTTATTATGCAAATCACATGCCAATTAATTTTGAAAAGTTCTAATTTTTGTTACAGGAAGATTTGTTATTCGAAGCACAAAAAAAATTGTATATGTTTATTATAACTAAAAAGATAAACTTAAGCACAATACTTTTATTATGAAAACAAACTTCAATTGCAAACTATTGAATAACTTCACTGCCTGTCTATTTATCTCACACCCACTTGCTCACACCGCACTTTTTATATGTTGCAAACTCGATTATCCAGCCTGAACCTTTACAGTATAACAAAAATATATCTCTGAAATGTTTTTGAATCTATTTAAATCTGTTGAATGATATTATAGTCATTTGAAAGGATTTCAGATATATTTAAACTTTAAATTAACTTTCCTTTTAATCCAAAGTGCATAATTATCAAATTTTGAATGATCCAGTTACAAAATGGTGGCTGTTCGAAATTTTAAACATTCTATAATTCACCGACATGACTAAAGCCAACTATCTAATTAAACATTCTATCAATATGCCTTATTTATATTTCAAATTATTTGTGCACACGAAACACATTATAATTTTTGTTGAAAAAAGGGTTGCATATTACTTACCATCATTAAAAGTTTTCTCTATTTTTTTAAACATTCAGACAAACAACATAATCATTAAATAAGATCAGTGAATGCCATTGTTAAATTCCACTGATAAAAATATGTTTCGAAGATAAAAATCAATAAAAGTATCGTATTTGAACATACATTAACAATTATAAACAAACAAAACAATTTGCCATAGGATTTATGTGGATTAATGAAAGAGAAATAAATATTTTTAATTCACTGTTTCTTTTTTTTTGTTTTGTTATTTTAAATATATATATATAATTTTACTTTAATGAGAAAAATTTAATTCATTTTTACCAAGCAAATATCATAAATAATTTCTCATTATAAATAAGAGAAATTATTTATTTATATAATAAAATTTTTATAAACAAACTAGATAAATTTATCATTTATCTGATTTATTTGTTTCCGCATCAGATTCTAGACATCTTTTTTTAAAGAAAGAGGTAATATTTTATGAAATTCACTAAAAAAATTTACAAATATCAAAACAGTATTTTTATTATTTTCAATAAAAAAAACAAGATAAAAAAATCTTTCAAAGAGAAAATATAAAAACATAAAATTGAAAACTTTTTTACATTTTTATATTTTCTCTGTGAGAGATTGTAAACTGAAAAATTTTATTTATAAAGTTTCTTCAAGATGTCATTTGGGAAAATTTTGAATTTAGTTTTATCATAGTTACAACTGGAATTAAAAAAAAAAAAGCTAAAAAAGCATAAATAGTATTTAAATAAAAGCTATAAAAAAAGAGAAATAATGAAATTATAATATTTCGATAAAATATTTTTATATTAATTTAATAATAATGAAATTTTTGAATATAAAAATAGTGTTTTATTAAACAAGTTATCATTAATTTATTTAACTTCAATCTGTTAAAAAGTAAACAAGAATTTTTCATGGAAATGTTTCTATACATTAGTTCATTTGTAAGGCAATTCCGGTTAAAACAATAATTTTCCATTCAATTTAACAATAATAAAATTTGTTTATAAAAATAAAATATATAAATTAATTGGTTTTAAATATCAATCTATCCAATAGAATAACTGATGTTTAAAAGCAGAAAAATATAGAAGTTTATGCTAACTTATTAATTCTAACTGTTCATCTATTCTGTTTTCATCATCAATATAAAAAATATTTAAATTTATCTATACTCATAACAGGAAACAGATTTTTCAGAGAAAAAATTATGGCAAATTTTTACATTATAAAATTTTTATTTAGAAATAGTGTAATATATGTATAAATAGACTTCTTTATATAACTAAATATTGAAACATTATTGTGTAGTATTGTAATATTTCCTAATGAATAATATATATATTTATGCATATACAGTATGTTCTGTATCCCAGACACTTGTTTAAGAAATATAAGGTATTGCTGGGCATGGTTTTAAAAGTAATATATATATATATGTTACGCCCAAACACTGAAATCGCACAATGAACGAAAAAACAGCCACAATGCATTGTGGCCAGTTCCAAACGACCAAACACCGATGCTCAACATTATTTCGCTTGGTGGCCATGATGAGGCAACCGTAACGCGGTTATGAGCAACTCCGTCAAAACCGATACGCATTCTGAGCACTGTGAAACGACCATAGACAGTTCTGAAACGGATCAGGGCATGTATGATATTTGTAGTAGTACGCTACGGAAAGCATCAGGACTCTCCTCTGGGTCCTGACAAGGTTTCATCATGTGCCAATGCATCAGTTATTGTAACAATAATAAGTGCAAGTCGTCAAAAAGTTTTGTGCAATTCAAAATGTTATAATAATAGTGCCTGTAAGAATAAATGAACAGTAGGCTATCTATAGCACTAAAAGTAAACTGAAAAAAATGTTTATGGAAAGGACTTTCCAAACGATGTCTATTTACAAAATTTTAATTTACAATTTTTAATTTAATTATTAATTTTTAATTTAACAAAAGAATGAGAAACAATTCTCCCCTTATTTATCCAGAATCTTCTCGAGTTTAATTATATAAATTTATTAGAATGTTATTTTTTATTGAATCTTTCTTTGTAATTAGTTAATACATTTTTAAGAACTGAATTTATAATAATTTAGTTAATTATTTCTAGATGTAGGCCTACTTATTTTAAAATAGGGAAACTAAGTAGAATACATATTTATCCGCTTTTTTGTAGAAAAGAATATAACATGAACGGAAAAAATAGGCAATTTCATTACTTAAATTTAACCTTAACTGCATATGCAGAATCAACCATTGTGTTATTCTTAGAACTATGTAGAATGGAATAACATATAATTTCCTGCACTGAACTAAAATAAAATTTCAGTGTTTCTAAAATTTCCTGCACTGAACTCCAAGAAATCCAGATTATATAAAGAAACTAATTGAAAGTCCGGATTTCAGTAATCAAATATTAAAGGATAACTTTTGATTCACAAGTCAGATGTAAATCTTAGCTGATAAACTACAAGATAACAAACATTTTTAAAATGTTTTAATAAAATTCATGTTTTTTATTAGATATAAGAGAATATGAAAATCAATAGCCACAACGCATTGTTGCAAGTTCAAAACGACCTAACCCATTGATTGTATTTTTGTTGAAATCTTTTAAAATTTTTAAGAAAAAAATTTACTTTTGGAAAGACTTCATTTATGATTTAAAAATGAAAAGATTGTAAAAATACATATAATTGAAATCCCGGGTCCAAATGTCCAAAATGTCGCTCCTTTTTCGTGAATTAGTTGCCATCGCCGATACACTGCTAAACGGTCAAAATTC
>WUQG02030650.1:0-11042 GCA_011317285.2 Androctonus mauritanicus
GTATGTGTGTTGTAAATATCGTTACATAAAACGACGGAACGTCACGTTAGCGACTCCCGCTGCACCCTTTGTAAAAATATCCCCCTTCTCCGCTTATTTGTGACCGTTCCGACGCGCGCATTCCGCCACGTTATGCAAATATCCATTAAGCATATTTTACCTTTCGGGAATTTTTATAAAATCGCACGCATGCGTACGACTTTGCTCTCCTATATTATTATTATTATTATTATTACGGTATTATTTTATAGTTTAATATAAATGTAATAAAAATAATTAAAATCGGTAGTGATTCGTGTAATAATCTCATTCGGTTTTTTATATCAATAAATATAGCCAATACGAAACCCGATAGGTTAATTTCAAAATTTTTAAATTAAAAAAAAATTCTTTTCTGATTGGTCGGATCGAGTTAAATATCAATTTAACTTGTAAACGTGCCGATTTTAACGCCCAAAAAACGCGTTTTTTTTAGATTTTTATTTTATTCTCGCCGATTTTGTTATGCGTGCATACGTAACAATATTTTGGGTAAATATTGGCGCGTCGTTTGTTTCGAATTTTCAAATTCGAAAAAAATCGTAACACGTTTCTTATTGGCTACACACGATCGATTTGTTGTTACGTCGTCGGATTAAAAAAATAAAAAAAAATGTTTAATTGCGCAATGAACTAAACTGCAAACGCACACGTGAATTTTAATAAATGGTAACAATGGGAAAGGAACGTTTTATAAAGCCGTTTCGTAACAACACGCTTCTCCTCACAGTTGGTGTAATTCCAGGTAAAGGCTGTTACGTTTGATCGAAAGAAAATTAGCGTCGTTTGAATGTATTTCTGCCACGGTCAGGAATGTTTAATGCAGGAAAAAAAGAAAGAAAAAAAATTGAATGGCAGATTGCATATATTTTAAAAAACATCCTGCTACGTGCAACCGAGAGATACCGCCCACATTAATCCTTTGTTACCCGAATTCCAACGTTACGGAAGACGTTAACGAAGCGATTTAATAAATTTAGAGTTGTTGCGCTCTTTAAAAAAAATCTCGTATTTTGACTATTTAAACACCGCTCCGGCGCGTCGAGATCGACAGTAATGGCAGCGCGTTTCTAAATATAGATACAAGGTTTCGTAGTGAGTGTGCGGAGCAACTTAAGGAGTAAGAAGTAGAAGAAGGCTTACGCTGAGACAAAGTAACATTGCATGATGCCCAAAGACGCTTTTGACCTGACGGCCGCTGTGTCTGGGACGGCGAATCAATAACTGGTTGCAGACATTCTGAACGTCTGTAACCTGACTGGTTTTGTATCTCGCTCATCGGGAAGATGTGGTTTTTTCCCTTTTCTTCTTCGTACATCATTCAAATTAGTATCGCTCCTTACAGAATTAAAGTTCTTGCTGTATGCATTTATCGTCGCTTCTGTTGTCGTGGCGGTAATAAAATTTGCCACCCTGATTTTTTTTTTTTTTTTATTCTTCTTCTGCTGCTGATATATCTTACGAATTGATTGGAATATTAAGGCTTTATATCGATTATTTTTTTATTTTTTCGAGAAGATTTAAGTGCCCATACGAATTTGTGTTGTCTACGATTTACGTTTATAATTGGAAGCCCGATTTACGCTACCTTTTTAAAGATTTAAAAACTGGATTAATAGGTTAATCTGAGATTACTTCTGCAAAGCGTGGCGGGAAAAACTGCTGAATTTTGCAAGGCATTTTATGCAACAATTGGAAGGTTTTTTAAAGCATCATTTTCACGATTGCAACAAGGGATTTCCATGCATATTAATGCGGAAACGATCGGATTCTCCATGCAAAAAATAAAAATGCCGAACGAAGATGTTTTTATGGTGTTTAAACAGTCTAATTTTTTTTCCCTTTCACTCTTCCTATTCCTGAAGTTTCTCTGATGGTGAATATCGCTCTGAACGGCTTGTTAGCTTATTTTCTAAACGCGATTCATCGTCCGAACTCAGAATCAATGGGTAGAAAGTAAATCTGTCGAAACCTCTGAGGATTTCTTAGCATGTTAATGTATTCCAATGCTTTTTATTTCTTCTTTTTAAGTTCGAAACCATTGGCTGAATCGTTCAGATATCGATTGCAAAGCCTGCACAACTGAAAAATGCTCCAAGCAATGCAATTTGAAGGTTTTTAAAAGCGCATACAGGTTTCGTATAACGTCGTAAAAGTAAAAATATATTTATATATATAAAAAAAGATATTTTTAAAGATGGTATAGACTATGCCTACCCTTTTCTCTTCAATCGTTCGTCTCTCTGCAACGTCCAAGATGTGGACATGAAAAACTTGTCTGGTTCGGTCAGTTAAGGTTGGATGTTCCCACAGTTGCTCCGTCTCACCTCTTTTAAGGAAAGGTCAAAGGAATGTCGCACTTTTTTTCTTCCTCCTTTCTAAATCTCCGTTTTAAACATTGTCCAATCTTCGTACCATTAACACAAGCGAAGTTTTTGCTCTCTAAACGTAGCATTTTTCCATTTACTCATAATCGTCCTCGTTGCATTATAGCGTTAACTCTTTGCTTTATGTTCGGTTATAAAAAAAGAGAAAAAAATAATTTATTATGTCGCATTTAATGGATCTTCCAACCGCAGAATTTTAACCACAAGGAATATATATATATATATATATATTTAGCGGCTTCTTCAAGGAAATAGATTTAGCAATGGGTATCCTATAATTCTCAGGTGGATGGGGAAAATATATATAAGAAAAAGAAGATCTCCCAACGGACGTGTTGAATATAATAGCGGTTTTTCTTTCGTGTTAAAAATGTATTAATATTAATAAAGAACGTGGGCGAAGAAGCCGAGTCAATGTTCTAGTTCGAATAACGTCTCTAAGTCGTATATACAAAAGTGTTTATTTTGGAAATCCGATGAGCGAAGTTATTTTGACCACAATCGATTTAGTACTTGTGTCAATACGAAGCTCTTCAACTAGTAACCAGATATTTATGCATCCAACTCGTCCTTCGAGCGTTTTAAAAACGCTCGAACTTAAAAATTTCCGACTCGATAATATTTTTTGAGAAAAAATGGCGAGAGGATAATTTGAGTGTATTATTAATTAAAAACGCCCAGTGCGGATGCATTCTTTCTGATTTTCTTCTTCTTCGTATCTGTACAGCGGACAAGTACCCAGTTGAGGTCGTTGACCCCATACATCCAACAGTCGTGTCTCCTTCACACTTTTCTCTCCGAAAGCTACTACTACAGTACTACTAGATCGTAAGCGGCTACGTCTGCCGTTTAGTAAAGCGGATATAAAAATTTTTTCAATCGTCCCCGACACCGATGGTGGAGAGGGCCATTGATGCTGATCTTCCGTGCAGCTTTAATGACGGAATTGATTATAAACTGTGCTTTTTTTTTCGTTCGATAACTAGACGATGTGTGCGAGCGCTCTGAATTACAGCAACGTTACTCGTAACAGAAGAGAGAAATATCGCGTTTGTTTACGTTTCTAGCGAATATTTTCCCTCTACCTGGATGTTTTAAAATGCTTATCCTTTCGACAGTTAAGGGCTGATAGAAAACTGCCAGGGGAGTACAAAGTCCGAACGTTCTGCAAACCATCTGCCATCTAACTTTAATGTTCTCATGATATCTTTATATTCTCGGCTTTTTTTTTTTTTTTTTAGTTTTTCCAGCATTATGTTACACAACACCCACCCAGATTCGAATAATAAAAGACCTGCCACAGCTAAATTTAGATCGTTAGTGACTATTAATGTCATTGCCATTATTTAAACTGCGAGCAAATTAATCCGAGCTCTCTTTACTATTTTTATTCGATTTTAAACACGCGTCTTAAATTCTTCGCCGAATTTTAAAGATACCGAAGTGTGAAGAACAAAAATAAATTTAAGGATTACTGGTTTCAAGAGTTCATTTCGTTTCAAAAATGGAAGAAAAAAAAATTCTTCTTCCATTTCTGAAACGAATTCGAACAGTTTGAATTTGTAAAGTTTGCATTTAGAATCTGCGACGCTTTAACTGCGAAAACCCATTTATTCTCGAACCTTTAGAAGTTGTTACCAATGTCTTGAATAGACTTTTATGACACGTAACAATAACCCTTTACATATATGCAAATGCGTAGACGAACAAATAGAATGCAAATTTGTAAATTGTGTTCCTGTCGTTTTGTTTCTTGATCGAAACTTTGCTCCGGCGTAATGCAAGTGGAAGTTTTCTTATTTGTTTTCGTTTTTTTTGTAAAGATTTTAAGAAGCATATGTGCTCGTTTTAATAATTAGTTATCGCAACGTTTTTCTGTTATCGTCATTTATTTTTTTTCGACGTGAAACCCGTTGCATCTGCTTGCTTCGCGACATTTTCTGATAGCTGTATTAAATGTCCAAGAGTTTCAGATCTATCAATGGAAGCTAGAACTGCTACTGAAGAAAAAAAACAACATTATCAATTTTCGTTAGAGTACTGACAATGATTAGTTCGCTACAGATTATTTTGATCCGGATTGTTCCCTCTCTAGAAGACTTGTATAGACTTTTTTTCTATACAGTATCAAAAAATTGGATACATTCAAACTGTGGTTGCACCATTTACCACCAAAAAAAAAGAAAAATTAGCAATTCAACAAACGAAATGATTTTTCAAACTCTACTTCAGAATGTCGTTTTTTAATTATTCGATATAAACTTAATTTTCTTTTAATTTTGTAGCCGAGTAGGTCATGCAAAGAGGAGGACATTGAAATATTGAATTTTAATAGACTTTCGACCCATTGAAACACTTCTAGATGTTATTTATAATGTTTTTTTATTAGATTTAACTTCGTGTTTATGCATTATAAATTGTTTATCGAGCATGCAGAATGTTTCCTGATTAATCATTCCTTCTAGCAGAAATTAATTCGCGTAAGATGATTTATACGGCTTTCGAACCCGTTCGAAAAGCTCTAAACATGTTCAGAATCACCGAATCGTAAAATAATAATATTTTGGTAGCATTTTAAAAACCATTTTTGCATGGTTATCAATTTAAAGTGTGCGTCAGAAAAATTATGATGGTAACTGATTCACTAGCGGCATTGTGTGTGTATTTTTGTATGGATTCACTAGGCATATCGGTTTTGGCCAGTATTCAGAATCAAAAAAGGTCATCGATGTGGTCAAAATTTTGAGGTCGAAAGCACGTTAAAAAATCGATACGAAAATTTGCTACTTAAAATTCCTTTTAACAGAGTTAACAAGTTGGTTTTCCGATGGTTAGCCAGATTCAAACTGAATGATTTTGTTGTTTGATGCTCCCAGTTCTGTTCTTGTAGCGGGTCAGAAAAAAGGGCCACATAAAATTGGACACAGAAATAAAAAAAAATAAAGTCTTTAAAACAATCGTGTATCTGTCTTGCAGTATATAGAAGAATGATTAATGAAAATAGACCGTGTTCTTTCACACGTTGTTCTACTCTTCGTGACATGAGATCGAGAACATTTTGCTTTCGGTAACGTCGTATACATCACTCAATGTTTAAAACTTTCAAAAAACATTTTTTCGATGTTCACATATACGCAAAATAAATATATTTATAGAAAGAGAGGTTTTTTTGGATGTTCGATGGTTTATTATTGGATTTCCATTCCGTGATTCATTTAATGGCATACTGTAGCTACTGAATCATTTTGTTTTATTACGTTTCCCATGCATTGTTAGTCGATATTTCATCTCGGAAGAAGAGGAGACTGTTAATAAAGGTGTATTTAGTTGCATCCCGCGGTTTGCCCGTAAAATGAAACGTCTACTTACGAGTTCTTCCATGGGATCACTCGCTATTGGATTGTTATCGCGGTTAGCCCATAACCCACCTGAGCGATCGTTCTGTAGCTCGAATTATGGCATTTAAAATTTTTGTGCCTCTAGAAAAAATAAATAAATAAAAAATCTAGAGGAAGAGAACTGAATAGATGTTTTACGGATTAGTTTGATGCAATAATTACCGACTAGATCTCGGTGCGACGTTGAAGAACTTTAGTGATTGACAGTGAGCTGTAAGAGGAGTGTCAATACTCGAGATTGGTACACTTTAATTCCCAGCTTTTATCGAGAAACACTATTTCCTCCATCGCAAATCGGAGTATTCGTCAAAATTTTGTAAACAAGCCCTCATCTCCGTGCATTCGCATCGCTCCCGATTTGGGACTTCAGGTTTTCTTTCGTTTTCCTGGCTTAGGGAAATGAAAAAAATGGGAGCGCGATTTATAAGCGGATACAGGTATAGGCCTAAGTCTGGTGATGTGTCTATCGATCGGGCCCCCGAAACGCACGGTGGGCCGATGTCCGTCGATGGAGGAAAGCGCGGGCCCGTCTGTTAGCATATAGAAGGAAAAAAAAGTAGACGGAATGCATACACTGGCTGGCACATGTGGCGCCTCCTATCGACGCCCGCAACGACGGATGGTGGCAGCATTGTCGCAAGAAGCAAAGCTGCATGCGAAGCGAACGAGTGGCGGTTTGCAGTGTGTATGTGTACGACTTGCCGCGAGTGAGCTGCTGAGTGTTCAGGTGTGCAGGGAGGCAGGCTGGCTGGCTGGCAGGCACGAGGGATAGTTAACGATAGCAAAGGTGATGATGGAAGATACGGCGAGCCAGGAAGGTAGAGGTAAGGGTTATTGAACCGCTACACCTACGAGTACCATCGCTGTACGTACGTTCTTTACGGACTCGGCCGTCGCCATCTTTGAGCCGCACTTGCCCCCCATTCCTGATTATTAGATGTACATTTTTTTGGTTTGTCCGATTGGAATGAAGAAAACCAAGATGGCCGCCCTATCAAAAAATCTTCACGTAGTACGCAAAGGATACGATCGGTTCGGTTTTTCGCGTCTAGTCAATGCCAGTGTCCGACTCGGTAGAGAGACACACAGCAGCATCGCGTCGTCGTGGTTGTCGCGCAGGAAATGCGCGCGAGTGACGTTTATCTCGATCGAAAAATTATATATACGGCTATAAGTATATACATATAAGCCTAATTGGCCCAGCCAATATGGCGTCCGCGAAACACGTGGGGTTTGGCCTTCGGTGGCAGGTATTACACTTCCACCGAAAGGGCGAAGTATCGACTAACAAACGTCTTTCTGTAAGTCGCCTAGCGATAGAAAAGGAGAAAAAAAATTAATGTAGTGGACGGGCTAGTCCATTGTCGTTGGTAAAGGGTTGTAAGCCGGGTGGCGGATTTCCAGGAAGCTGTTCATGCCGTGTGTCCGCCAACAATCGTCATTGGGACATTGTTTAAATTGATGAACTCCTTACAGCTCTAGAACCTACCTTAATGCTAGATTGCAATCGAAAACGACCAAAACGTGGCTTTTATCCTTCGCGTATTTGTTTAGCTTTGTCCTTGAAGCTCGTCGGTTTATCTTTAAGTGTCGCTTTATATCAAAAACCATCGTCGCCTTGTAAAAGTACCTTGCACAGTAGGCGTATATGTGTGTGGGTTCGATTTCATCGTCTGAAAACACTAAAAACCGATTTTATTTTTATTTTATTTAAATCTCGCTTAATCGACTCCACAAAATAGGCGAGCTAAATTAGAACGAATGCGTTTGGCCCTTTCGCGGGCCCACACGATTTTCTATTTCCTCTTCGCCATTTTCTTTTTTTTTATAACAATTTTTATTTTTGAGGTTACCAAGCGTCAGTGACCCCTTCGTTGCCTGGTTTATCCTTTGAGGCCTCAGGTTCGAAATCATATCGCAGCTGTCCATTTGGAACATTTTCCCCAGAAAGCACCTCCGAAAGTAAGGAAATGAAACAGTTTTCCTTCACCACGACCTATCTATATATCTATATATATATATATATATACGTATAATAACGGCGGCAGTAATGTTACTGTTTTATCAGTAAACCCTTTAACGCTGCCTCTCAAGGCTCATTCAAATACGTCGTAGCGCTTCCCGTTACTCTAGTGGGGCCATTGAGGAGAAGTTGATTGCCACTGTTTACACTGCGTGTTCCCCAACCCGGAAGTGATAAGAGCAAGGTCGTACCCCTTTCCGAACCCCGCCGAGGTCACCCCTTCTGTCCCTCAGCTCTAACCCTCTAGCACCCCCACACCCATGGGGCCTCTCGTTTTCTCTTCCTGTATGCGGCTCCTCTCCCTCTCATTCCATTCAGATCAAAGTCGACAGATAGGGATGGAAACGCATTAATTCTCTCTTTAACGGGCCACTATCCACTTTACTTTGTTGGCCACACAGTATCTCCCTTTGTTATCGATTCAAAATATTTATTCGGATGAGGCTGAATGATGTATCCCTTTCTTGAGAGCCTCCGGAACTCCAGTGTCTTATCGAAGAGGCCACTTTGTTTATTTTCTTATAAACGATTTTTGTATCTTGATTTCTTTATTGAATTCCTTCCTTCTAACATTTTTTTTCTAATAATTATTTTCGCATAGTCGTAGCTAGTAATCTATCGCTCTGTATGTTTCCTTTCTGTGGTAGATATTTTCATTCAAAACGATGTTTCTCGTTACAGGAAGACATGGATGATCAATCGAATTCTATCGCAGTTTGCAGCATTTAACGTTTTTTTTGCGAAGAAGTGAATCTTTTTTTTTTTTTATATGTATAGAATATTTAACGAGCTGATTCCCGCTTCATTAAGATTCGCCAAACTTTTGACTTTGGACTGTTAGTTGACGTCGTCACTGTCGTCACACCGTCACGTGACACGTCCGTCTGTTGATTCAGATCGCGCCTCTTTTTTTTATTATTATTATTTTCCATTTTCTCGTACACGAAAGAAAGCAATCGATTTTCGGAATGCATTTTATTTCCATCCGACGTGTTAAGGAAAGTCCTTCCGATTTTGCCATCTGTTATCCCTCCAGATTTCTAGCTCAGGACGGAAGCGTAGATATTAATTATTTTCCGTTCTTTTTTTTTCTATCTCTCTCCCCTCGAGAGGGTTTTCTTGCCCTTGTAAATGATACTTCACCGCCGTGCAAGCCGATAGATCAACCAGAAACTGGATCCAGCCAGTAGGAGAAGTTTTGGCTAGGCTCTAACTGGAGATCTACCGCCCGTTCCAGTGTTATATCCCCTGTCGTGAACGCTCGACGAAACGATATCATCGCGAGAGATTCTCGATTAAACGCAAAAAACGCATGCGAATTTGTATCGCAACAGTACAAAATTTTTTTCTCTTATACGGAATCTTCAGAGATCTAGAGCCCTGGAATATATGGGTACACAGTTCCGCGTACTAGTTTCGGTATTTTAGTTATTAGTATCATTAAGTTTGAAGTTGTATTTTTCTTTTCTTTTACTTTTTTCTTCTAGAGATAAAGTAATAAATTGGATTTCGAAAATTGAGGCCAGTACTGAGGTAGTTATTTTGTTAGGTAATGAGACTCCAGGGAGATACAAATTTAAGTAATATTGTATTATCGTGTTAGCCTGTGGCCTCGTAAAACCGATGCCAATAGAAATAATTAAAATTGAATGATAGTGTTCGAGAAAAACATCGCCGCCGATGCCGACTAATGACGGACGATGAAGCAAAAATAAAAAAAAAATGAAAAAAAAAAAAATAATAAACACGGCAGAAAGTGGAGGTTATTAATAAAAACAAAAATATCCGTCGCTTTGTTGAAGTCCTGTAAAGATTTTTAATTGGACGAGATGCGATTTTTTTCGGCGATTTCTTTTGTGATATTTTTCTGTGCAAACCGGAAACTCAAGAAGATTTTTGAGCGAAGAAATGATATTTCGGCGCTAATCGATCGGCTCGGAATATGCAGAATTGGATTATATCGGATAACAAATGTAAAGGTTACATGTCTAAAAATAGCCCACCTCGGAATTTTCGGAAAATTCCAAATAGGAGAATGATCGATGCTCGACCGTAAGCGTTATTTTGTAATGAGTTTTGTAAACTCTGATTATTAATAATAATAATAAATTCTGCTCAATTTGTATAAATTTATTTTGTTCAGCGCTCTATTGGAAGAAGGAATAACTTATCTCTCTCTCTCTCTCTCGGATGGTTTCGATTTTTTTTTTCCGTACATGTCCATTATTTTTATAAACAAAAATCTATTTGAAGCGAGCATTACTTCTTGGAAGATTCTGCATACCGAACTGAAGAAGTTATAACAGTTTTGATCCCCAGGGTGATACGTCGAATTCGATGCATTTTTGACGTTCGACTATACACGAGTTTTCCGACAAAACTATTAACCACCTGGAAAAGAATTTATTTTATTTTTTTTATCATTTTTCGAATATTTTAAAGTAAAAAAAACTAGAAAGTAAACTTGGAACAAACACAGAAAGAATTTCACGTTTTGCGACTCTCCGTGCAGCGCGGAAAATAATAATAATGGAACTGCAAACGGGTGTGAATTTCTTCCGATTGACAGTGCACGCTCTTTAAAGAAATTATCGCATGTAGAACATCGAATTTGCGTTACGCGCGTATCTTGCGTGCAAATTACAGAGAATAATGCCGATAAATTTATTTAAAAATCTAGAACAGAGAGAGAGAGAGAGAGAGAGGCATTCTCCTACTGCAAAAGGCGCGCCTTCGGGGATAGTCGCTATCCAGCTGTTTTTCTTTTAAGAGATAGCAACTCGTTCTAATGATTAAATTCCCGTGTAACTTTAACTCTTGATACGGTTTTTCTCATGGTTAAAATTCGACCGAAAGCGTGACGATGTTTATAAAAGGGTTTCTTTTCATTCGAGAGTAATAAGGAAATTGCTCGATTATTTTGGGTATCTTCCTTTTATACCGTCTCATTACGACTGGGTTGTAGACCGAACACAGACAGTGGCAGATGGTCTGAAAGGAAGCAAAGATTAAGCCAACGATTGGCCTCTCTCCTGGCAAAAGGGTTAAAGACGACTCCCCCCCCGGTCAACCCTTCCTTTCCCAGACAGGAAGACACAATAGAACAGACTGTACAATGGGGGTGGCCACTTTCGTCCAGTTCCTCCCTCCCACCTTTCGGGATGCCTCCGCAGAAGAGAGTGTCCGCAGCGTGAG
>WUQG02030660.1:0-11041 GCA_011317285.2 Androctonus mauritanicus
ATTTTAATAGCGATACTCCGGGTTGTTTTAGATTACTATCTTTAGGAAATGAATGAAACTGATGTCCTTTTATCTGTTTTTTTTTGTGCTACTATTACATTGAGGAACGTAACAGTTATACGGCATGATCGCTTCTCCATAATGATAGCTGATTGTAAGCCAAACACGCAGGTGCTGCCGTCTACAGTGTAGATGGTCTATTATTGAAATTTGATATAAAATACTTGAAAATCTTGTATCAATAATTGTAAATTAAAAAACATTTTTAATGAAAATTTCTGAATTTTTTTCAAATCTGTCTTATTTTAAATGTTATCTTATAAAAATTAAAAGAAAAATTAAAACTATTAATTCGCTAATTAAGCATTTAATTTGTTAGATTTAATCAAATATAAAAAAACAATAAATTGCAAAATAATTTTAATTCTCATTACATAACTTGTTTTTCTCTTATTTTCGTTGCAGTTAGAACTTGATTTATTGACCGACTAAAACAAATATTTCGTGTAAACTAATGGATGAATTTTTAATATTAAATATTTATTCTGCTCCGATTTTAAACTAAAACAGTTAGTATTATAATTGAAGATTTTCCGCACGTATCTAAATTAACGTTGCAATTAGAAGATATTCGGAGTTTATAAAATTAATCAGGAAAGGCAAATGGTTCGCAATTAATTTTGTTTTAACTAATAATTGCTATCTTTTAGATATATATAAGTTAGGATATATGAATTATTTTCTTTCTCGACATTATATCTACTTTAGTATCTATCGGATATATGTCGAGAAAGAAAATACAGTAATATTGACACATAGACCAGATGCATTTCTAGAGTCTATCAAAAGAGGTACTGACTTGTGAGACATAAATATAAAAATAAAAAGAAAGAAAAATCATGTAAATCTTCTTTCCTTGCAATCAGAGGCATTAATAATTCGATTTTATTTTAAATATAAAAATATTTTTAATTTATAAATTTTTATTTGAAGTTTTAATTACTACAATTGAAAAATAAAAATTTCTTTGCCTCAATAGGATATTGTAGCATTCTATTTTATAATTATCCTGGCTATCTGTCTGACTCGTAGAATAAATATCGTGACTATAAAAATATATTAATTCCTATTTCTTGTTTTGTTAGATCATTATCGCATCTATTTTGCGTTAGTAACAGATTAATTAGTGGATTAGTGATTTGAGAAAAATTATTATTATTTTAAAATCTAAATAATTTTTGTTGTTAAAATCAGATATGATTTGAAATGTTTATTAACGTCCATACTTATAAAACAAAAGAATTTATTTTCATTCTTGAAAAAATACGGATTAAAATTGTAGTATGAATTCCATCCTTTTGAACTTGGGAAAAATTGAAAATATTGATTTTACACTCTAAATATTTTCTTTTTCATTCTTTAAAGGAGGACAGATTGCCGTGCGATAAGCATTTTCTTACTACTTTGGAGGATCGGGATTCAGCTTTTCAGGAAGAGTCCGGGATCAGGTCGTTGAACCCCATCATTCAATCTTCCGGTTGACTCCATCATGAATATTTGCCATTTTTTTCTATGAAGTTTAAAACTTCACTTTCTATCCTACTGGTATTAAATGGCGGGATATTCAATTTCCTACCTCGGGCCTCCACACTTCTGATGGTGTTAACCGTCAAGTAGAGGATGGGTTAAACAGCCTGGATTTAGACTCCCCTTGAAAATCTGGAGATATGAGATCCAGGAATTGAACCCATATTCTCCCCAATTGAACTGCGATAGAAGCAGAGCTCTCTTTCATCGCGGTCGATGACCGATCATAAAATTTATTTATGCTATAAATGAAGATAAATGATAAATGAATAATAATGGCAAAGAATTTCTCAGAGACGATTTGAAGAAAATATATAAATTATGTTTAAAATTTTTATTTAATTTGTAATACTCACAAAAGCTTCAATTTTATCCTTATAAACTCTTCTTAAATACTGCTTTTGAGATGTAATGAAGGATTTTTTTAATGAAATAATTATTTTTTTGTAATGAGTGCGTTACAAATTGAATAGAGTTAAAGATATGATATTTTTCTAATATTCTTAATTAGCGTATTCATTATAAACATTTGATAAATTTGTCAATTTTTGCAAACGAGTAATATTATTATACGTTTTTTACACATTTACCAATAAAATCTATCATTGGAAATTAAATTATATTTTTGGACATTACTCGATTGCAAAAAATTGACAAATTTTTTGGAAACGAGTTTAATATGCATAAAATGTGATCTCTTAGAACTAAGTTACTTTACTCTAAAAAATGAAACACAGATACCATTAATATATTACAACTTAACAAATTTCCTCTTTTCATTAAAGCGTACACATCTTTTATTAAAACAATTTAGTTTTTATTTTTCAGTTTTGGTTGTATAATTTATTATTATTATCTAGTCTTATGGAAAAATAGGATTCAGAATTCATTTATTGACAATATAATCTCAGTTATCTCAAATTTTGACATGATAGAACTTTTAACACTCTTTTCAAAATTGATATTTTTTAATATCAATTTTGAAAAGAATGTGTTTTGAAAGAATGTGTTTTGTGTATTTTTTAATACATAAGAAAATACCAACTCCGTATACGAATAAATTATGTATTAAATAGAATAAATTAATTAACATCAAATTGAATAATAATTATCGCTTTTTAATAGATTTAATCAATGTTTAGCTTTTCTCTATTTTACTAACAGAAAGAAATTTTTTTAATATCAATCTATAATTATGTTTAGTAGGCTATATCAAGAAGTTATATGAATAATAAATTATTTAACGATGGCTAACATTATTTTGACATTTTATATTCTTTTTGCCTTGCTCGAACAGTTCAATATAATTTCTTAAAACAAAATTTCAGTCAATTTGACATTAGCTGATTTGATAATGTTTACAAAAAAGCACAATTTAAGATTAATTTAAATTGAAAAGTTGTTTTCCTTCAAAATACTTTAATTAACACTAATACTAAAGATGTTTTTTCTTATTTAATCTAAACAGATTAAATAATTTTAAGCTTATCGTTTCTTTCTTTTTTTTATTTATTTTCAAAACAGGAACATCTCTGATTATTTTTGGAAAACTACTTTATCACCAAATGACTCTAAAAGCAATTATGAAGTAAATATTTCAGAAAGAAAGAATAAAATGATAAAAATCAATTATAATGATTTATAATTAAATATTTTTTTATAAAAAATGCAATTAATATAAAGTAAAACAAAAAATAAATAAAATTATTTTTTCTTATAAATAAATTTTTACGAACAAAGTTTTATCACCTGTCTTCAAAATATCTCAAGAACAAAAACATTGCAAAGAATTCAAATTTTAAATTATTGTTCGATATTATACAATCAAAATATTAATTTCAAATTCCTTTTGTGATTTAAGGAGGATCAAAATTTCAACTCAATGTTTTTAAAACTACAGTACTTATCACACAGGGACATTATATTTACATGACAGTTTTTATTTTTATTATAGTTAGTTTGACATTACCTGTTGCTGTAAAATCATTTTTTTATTCCAATTTTTTTAAAATTGTGAATACAGTACAATTTAAATGCTAATCATAAATTAAAATTTAGAAATAAAGTTTGTTATATTGAACATGAAATTAAATTTTAAAGTTTGTAATGTTTAACCTATTACTGAGAAATTTAACCAAGAAACAAATTAAAATACTACAAGAAACACTTATATTAAGTTATCTAGATATTTGATTTATTGAAATATTAATATAATATACGAGTACGTTTCTCAAATGTTGCAAATTCTGTACATTTAAAAATTTTAACACTTCCACTTCTGTTAGTATTTTTTGAATCTTCATAAATAAAACTGAATATAAATTTTGTGAGAAAAAATTGATTCTATTGATAGTTCTAATTAAGGACGAAATTATAAGGGGCTTGGAAAGTTATGTCATTCCACACAGAATCCGATCATAGATCAAATATAGAGTTAATATATATACATCAAACATTTAATATATAGTATATCAATAACAGATAAATCATTAGATGATCGATTATGTTGTTGTCCCGAGTCTGGATTTCTAATCGTGTTTGAGCTTAAATATCTCAAACATGACTAGGGATCTATAGTCGAGATGATAACACAATCGGCCATATATGATTATCCTTAAAAATGATGCGAATTTGTTTGCTATGAACGCGCCTTTTATGCTAGTATCAATAATATTCAATCAGCAATATAATGTTTAGTGTTTAGTCGATTAAACAAAGGTATATTTATTTGATAAATTTATTATTTAGTATCTCCACTAAATATTTTTGTACTCTTTCGTCTTGTATTTAACATTTAACATCAACCTTTACATAAAAAAAATTTGATAAATAATAAACGAGTAGAATTATTCATCATTATAAAAGTTATAAGAGATAAATGCAATTATTATTATATGTAAGAAAATTATAAAAATCAAAACAATAAATCTCTCGCCTTCTGATTTATAACAGAAAATAGCACAGCAATTTGTTTAGGTTTTTTTTAAAAATAAAAATAAAACAATGTTATGATATTCAGTCATTAAGCATTATAAAGAAATTTAAATAAAGAACGTCGTTAATAAATAACGATAGTCTGATAACTTTACTATGTTAAATAATTTATTAAATTATTTAATATAACAATTTTTTTTTAATTTTTAAAAAAGAATAAAAAATAATAATAGCTTCTAAATTATAAAAAAAGAAAGATTTTAAAATATGCCATATGGTATAAAAAAAAGAGATCTCCTCCAAAATGGAGTTAGAAATATTGAATGATGATATTTATTTTCATTCGCATATTTATCGGAATAAAATACTGTAGAAAATGAAATTCAAAATTCCTTTTCAGAATACGACTCATTTTCATTTCATAAATAAAAAGAATGATTAAGAAACAGAAAGCATTAGGAAAAAACTCGAAAATGAACATATTAATAGATCATAATTTAACTAGATGACTTGTACTTTATAATTTAATACCGCTTTAAATTAATTTAATATCTTGAAATATAAAGAAATGAAAATAACATAAAAAATGATAAAAGTTATTTAAATAGCAATATTAAAAGCGACAGAAATATAATTAGTTAAAAGATCAATATGTTGAATATTAACTAATTTTACTTATTCGTAAACTAATTCTTAGACTTACCTATGATGAATAAATTTAAAAATATTATCAGCTTCATCTTTTAATAGAAGTAAGAGAGAAAATACATTCGACGTTCTTTCCAATGTCTCTTAACTGAGAGCATTAGATAAGTTGATGCTTTTAATCTTCAGTATTCGGCATTTATAGTCGGAAAGATGTCATTCTAGATTTTCTTTCAATAAATAAAATAAAATGGTAATCCTAACATAATTAGTCGAAAGACGAGAAAACAACTTGACTAGAAAAGAAATAAAATGGAATATATAATTTTATACACTTTATTAATAATTATAAAAGACAATTTAGTCCCTCTAAATTAACTCATCTTGTAACTAATTTTCTATAGATTTTTATGTTATCAGTTTTAATTTTAACTAATTATACAAATTATCCAATAGCAGAAAAATTAAAATACAGTAATTTTATTCGTTCAATTTAATTTAATTTAAATTTTTTTTTATAAAATAAATGAATTTTATTAATAGCTATATAATTATATTAACAGAACTTTTTAAGTAAAATATTAAAAGAATATTGAATTTGAAAAATTTCAATATCCTTTTAATTTGAGAAAAGTAAGATTTTGATATCATCTTGCTAGCTGCCTGTACGTTCTCACTAATAATTTCTGAACTAACAAAGTATACTACATTTTCATGAAATATGATAGTAATATTCTGCTTTAAAGTCGCCCATAGTACCACAAGATTTAACTCGTTGTTTAAAAATAACGAACGTTGAAATTAATGTAATACATTATTAATATGTCCTGAATTTTTCAATGGTTTATAATGAAATTTAGTAGAATGGACAAAACATTAAAAATTATCAAGACGACATATCAATTAATTAATCTTTTGCTATTTAAAAACTGAGAGCATTGAAAATTCGAAATTCTTATTTAATTTATATTTAACAAGTTGGACAAAATATACAAAATTTAGAGAAATATCAATTAATTCTGTAAATTTTATCGATTAAAAATGACGAATTTAATTTTTTGAGTTTATCTGTAATAACAATAAAACTATTTAATGTATTTTCGTGATATTCAACAGAAAGAAATGAAAGTTATTATGATGACATATATTAAAAAATTAAATCTTTAATCACTTTAAATAAAGAACATTTTCGTAAAATAGGCAATCAGTTCTTCCAGAAAGCTTGTTTCTTGTTTAATTAAAAAATTTTTAAAAGCAGAATGCAGACATTTTAAATAACATATGAAAGAACATTATTACAGTTCTAATAGCAACAGAATTATATTACATCCAAATTAAAATTACTGTATTTATTGGCTTAAAAATCTATTTTAACTTTATAGATAACGTTTAAAAAATCATCCTGCGTCTTATAAGCCAAAAGTAATAATATAGCATATGCAAAAATCGACAAGCGGACGAACGACAAAATGTAATTAATGAATAATTTATGTTATTAAAACAGATGATGTTACGGATAGTCAATGCACTTTTCGGTAATTACAAGCTATTATTAGAGTAACAAGCGAATTTCAGTTATAAATTTAACTGGATTATCCTCATCTTTATCTTAAATATGATCATATCAATAAAGAATCTGAAGTTGAATAATACTAAAATAATAAGAGAAATAATCCTATACCTTTCTTTACTTGGATTTTATTTTTATTGAATTTTAAATTTCCATTATATTAACAATAACTTTTTAAAACTTTTTCTTAAATCTACCATTCCATTCCAAAATTAAAGTACGTCTTCTACGCCGCAGTATATTATAAGCCGTCAAATACGATAACTCTTAAAAAGGTTAGTATGTATTTTAAAAATCTAAGAGTTGCTTATGATTGACTAGACAATATTAATTATTTTATATTATGTATATTGATGTGTTTATAAAAATAACTTGTAAATATAAATTACGAATGGATAAAATCTTTAACTTCTTGTTATTTCTTAATTACTATAAACTATCGTTATAAAACGAGACAAATTTGAAAATAATGATATAAAAAATACGTAGGAATTTATTTAACCTTGTAATCAATATTATTAAAATCTTATATAATGAAACTAGGAAGAAACGTTTGTATTATTAGAAAAGTTGCATTAATAAATATTTTTCCTAAATTAACTGTGTTTTGAATGAAATAATAGAAAATTATTTATTTTATTTATTATAGAAATGATGCTTATCAGTTATGCTAGGACCTATTTACTTCGTTTCTAAAGCCAAAACGATTAAGGAAGTAGTATAGGAAAGCTGTTTTAGTCGTCGTTGATTTTGCTGTACAGTATATGCATTTGCTGCCAAGTTATTTAAGACGTATTTTTCAGGTTTAAGATAGATTGTTTATAACTCCTAGTAAGTAGATTATTTTGACAATATATTTTTTCTTTTTAATTAATAATATTAAATAACAAAATAATCAGTAACAAAATAAGAAAATAATATATTGGTTGGAAAAGAGGTCGCGCGTTTTTCTGAATCTTGCTATTATGAAATTGGAATGAGGCCTATTTTCGAATATTAAAAAAATATATATAAGAAATTATACATACATACTGAAAATATATAGTGATGAATTTTTGAGTTAATCATTAAAATTGTAATTTAATGATTGCATGTTGTTTTACGAAATATCTACTATACAATAGGCATTGATAAACTGTAGGCATATAAATTTTAAATGATGCAATTAAAAATGGACGGTTAGATAGAGTGTAGGTCGAGAAGTATCTGACCTAGTTAAGCATTAAAAAACTGTATGCGGTTCTTTTTACATTTTCGTTCAAATTAATACAATTGTAAAAATTATAGACTGCCATTTATTTATTTATTTAATAATACTCTACACCCTACATAAAAATAACGGGTGGCCTCCTTATAACAACATAATAGAACAACTGTCAACTGTACAGTTTAATAAAAGTTTTGGATGCACGACAGAAAAAAGAGTTCATAGTGTTTTCTAGACGACACATATGAGCTTTGTTCCAGCAACGTGTTCCGAACAAGTTCTGAACATTTGTTTAGTGCGCATGTCTTGAATTGAACAAGTTTCGAACTAGTTTCGAACAAATTTTGCTGGAACATTTATTACACGAAAAACACGTCATAAGCAGCTCTGATTTTGTTTCGGTTTTAACTTTTAATCAAAATATGTTATAAAATGATTATTAATATTAAACTACTTTATTGCTTTATTAAAAAATTAATAAAATGAAAAAATAAAGTTGATATTTGAAGATTCGATGTTGTCGAATCTTCAAACATCGAGGCTCATTCATATCATTCTATCCTCAAACAGGGCTACTATCACCAGTATGAAGTCTTATTATTTTACTGAATTATTTATTGCAGTTAAAACCTAGTTGCATATTACTGTATAGCCACTCTCAGATTAAAACTTTACACTTTTTTATGAAAAACTTGCTGTAAATTGAGTGAAATCTAAATCAATATATTTTTATTTTATTAATCTCTATTTTTTATTTAAATTAAAATTTGCCTTTTTATAGTAATTTCGAGACCTCTTACACAATGTCTTGCAAATATAAAAATAGTTATAGTTAGGCTTTGTAAATGAGATTTTCATAAATCATTAAAAAGAGATCGTCGTATCGCAGACCTAGAAAATATGGCTAATCCAAATGTACTTCGAAGGAAAATTATTAAATTATAATCAGAATACAAAAATTTGATGATCCAATCTGAAAACTTAACTAATGATTAGAATGTATGTTGTGTCTATACACAATGGCCACAAAGTTTCCTTCCATAGGACAGTCTCACTAGATTTTAATAAATAATGATCAAACACATTCGTACTATAAATTTATTAAACGATCCAGATAGATATGTATATTATTCATTCAAAAACATTTCTTTTTATCTATCTTATCCTTAGTAGTAAATATACTTCTATTAGATTCTATCTATCTACTTTCAGAAATTTTTATATACAAAGTGTTTTTTAACCTATTTAACTTTTTTTTATATTAGTAAGGTAGTGATGCAAATGACCAATCTTCAATATGATTGGATTTGTAAACGCTAGTTTTAAAGGACTAATAGATTTGAAAACTTAGATTTATTTAAAATTATTAACCACCTATGTAAAACTTTTTCATCCACGTAACTAACAACTAATCACACGTCATGAAGTGACGCGCGTGCGCAATAGAGGAATCCGTGTTAGCCATTTACCCGATCCTAAAGTTTCTGAGTACATGAATATATGTATAACCGATTCGTTTTTCGACGAAAACTTGAATTTACTTTTTGTTTGTCTCAAAAATGATATTTTTGTTAATTCTTGCGCACCCCTGGCAATACATAATCCCCACAGTTTGGAAAACTCTGAAATAAGACATTTTTAAATAGTTCAAGATAAAAGATTACTTGATGCGCCATCGAAATAATTTTCAATAACTTAATCTTCCCGTTAAATGCCATAAATATCACATATTGGCGGCCGGATGGCCGAGTGGTAACGCTGTTGGCCTGCCACGCGGGAGGACCGGAATCTGATAAATCCTGAAAAGTTTTT
Source organism: Androctonus mauritanicus (assembly GCA_011317285.2). Classification (NCBI taxonomy): domain Eukaryota; kingdom Metazoa; phylum Arthropoda; class Arachnida; order Scorpiones; family Buthidae; genus Androctonus; species Androctonus mauritanicus. The sequence goes on from WUQG02030660.1 coordinate 9,756, forward strand.
TCGGGGTGCTAGGCCCGGTCTGGCCCTCCCTGTCCTTTACCATCCGGCCTCAGTTCCCACCACGGGTTGCACCCACACCCGTGGTTGGAACTAGTCCCGCCACTTAGTAATCTCCCTGACCGAAAGGGGGCGTAAAAATGCAAAAAAATAAATATCACACAATTCAAAATATATTAAGAAATTATCTGAAAAGTTTGAAAGCTAATTAAATCATTACAAGCCGGTAGATAGAGAAGATTGAAGTTTGCAGCATCAGATGATTTTAATTGCAGGGAAATTTAGATAAATTTCGTGAAATTTACTAATTGTTTAAAAGTTTCAGGGGAGATTGCCATTATGGTCATATAAATTTTAGTTTCTTTTGGTATTAAGCTAAAAAGTAAAGATTTTATTCTTTTCCATAACCATCTAATTCTATATTGTATACTGTATTTTTCTCACTTAGCATTTAAAGCATATCATATAATTCTGATATTAGAAGGAAAAATACGACTGAAAACTATTAATATTAGCAGCTTTTGTACATTTATATCTCTCTTAACTTTCTGATGAATTAAGTTTTTGAGATAATAATAATAATATACATCGACACAACAATACTAAAACAAGTACACACTTAAAAGTAAAAAGTACTAAAACAAGTACTTTTTACTTTTTAAAAAATTCAAAAATTATAATACATTTAAATTGAAAATCACTCAAAAGAGAGGATCATGAAGATTATTTGAAATTAATAGTTAGAAATAAGTTTTTTGTGGAAGAATAGATTTTACTTTACAATTCAGTTGTTTTGACTTAGGAATGCTTTCAAAATTAATTCAACTCAATTTAGTCCTTTCATTAATTCTATCAGGTCCGTATTCAATAAATTTTAAAGTAAAAATTATATTTTATTACATATTTTACTTTCTATAGAAATATGCATTTGAAAGACTTTGTGAATAAAGTTTCTCTGTTTGAATAAAATTAAAATTTTAGAAAATAGTGGAAAGACAAATTCTCCACTCGTTACACCTTTCTTCATTCATGCCAAATGTTGAATATTTTATATCTAAAATCAAATGTCACATATAATATTCCATAGGGCTAATAGTTTTTCTAGAGCATACATAATTATAAGTTTTATTGTTAAAAGTATAATAAATTAAAATAAAAAATCTTTTTTCTTTATTAGGCTTGATTTTTTCTGTTTGACCAACTATAGTCTAACTCAAGATAACCTGACAGCCGAACCACTAAACGTATTCATACACGATTTGTAAACAGATGACGTCAACAAATACCAA
>WUQG02030671.1:0-11041 GCA_011317285.2 Androctonus mauritanicus
TGAAATTTCAAAAGTGATTTTCTTGAAAACGCTAGCGTAGTAGCCCCCACCCAATATAGGGATGATGCTTCATCTACTGTTTATGCTCTTCAGATAACAAAATATCGGCAAAATCCCAGACACATCGGGTGTGATGTTCTCTTGTAAGTAGAGATGCATCTATATTTAATAATAATAAACTATTGTTAAAAAATAGTTAAATAAACTTTAAAATGTTATTGATTAATATTATATTTTAAGGTATTTTTGTAAAAATAGTAATATATATTTCATTGAAATTTTATTTTCATAGGGTGGATCTCAAACCGTTACTCGTTCATCTGGACCTTTTACTGTACTTAGCAAAAGTGATATTGAAACTAAAGAATTATTAATTCCATCAAGAGGTGCAAGGCCAGCAGTTACTAAAGCAAGCAGCTTTGGAGGTATATCTGTACCTACTCTTGACATAGGAGGGAAAGGTCATACTCCAAGAATTACTAAAGCAGGTTAATATATTTTTATTATTATTATTGTAAAAATTTATTTCCAAATTATATTATTTTAAACCAAATTTAGTATATTATTTTGTACCATAATCTCTTATATAAGATAATTATATATACTATATATATATATCCCACTCAATGGCAGTAACTATCAAAATAATAATCAGCCAAATCATTCATTAGTTGAGTTATATATTATATAATAATAATTAAAAAAGACAATTTTTGCCTGTCTATGACAATAATAAGTCTACACTGATTGGCAATAGGCCTCTGTATCATATCTATAATGGCATATCTATAATGACTTCTTAAAAAACTCTAGTGAACTAATCTGTGTATTTTTTATTCCTGCCAAAGTGCTGATTCTTTAATTGTTTCATTTAAATTATATAGGCAGTGTAAGTTGTAGTTACTTATCTTAGAATGAAATTTTATGTTCATAAGTATGAATGTTTTGACTGTAGGAGTGTCTATATTAAACTTCAGTTCTTAATTGACGGAGTTATCTGTATTCCAGATTTACTTTTTACTGTAAATAGAATATTTGATTATAGTATATAATATGTATAAATTCAAAATTAAATTATTTAATAATATATTTGAATTACTATATATTACTGTATAATTCATTTCCTAATTTCATGTTAAAATAAATTTTATATCATTTACAGAATTTAAATAATTCATCATATAAATAATTTTCTATTATATTATCTTTATATTAGAAAATTAATATATATTTTTTTATTTTCTTAATCTCATGTTTTATAAAAATTATGCTAAATTTTTTTTCCATAGAATCTTTTAATGTGACTACATTGTCATCAAGTTATAGTAATTCCAATATGGTAACTGGTGTTGTAACTACTACACTTCCAGAACCTGCAACTAGCCCAGCTGATTCTAATCAGTTAACTGTTCCTTCAGTTGTTCAAGCACAGTCAAGTCCTGCTTTTCAAACTCAGTCTGTTGAGACAAATCAGGGATTTCCTGTGATTGTTGGTCAGTCACACTCATTATCATTATCACAGGTAATATTTGAAAATTGAAGAATTTTTAATTTAATTTTTTTTAATTATAATTTATATTTAACATTTTGGCATATTATCAATATATATTGCATTAAACATTTATATTGTATACAAAGTAGAACCTTAACATACTAATGAAGAAGAAGAATCCATTAATGACAAAAGTAAAACAAAATTGTTTAAAAATACAGTATAATATATTAAAATTAAGAAAAATGTTGCAATTGTATTTTCATATTCAAAAAATGCAACTGTCTAAATAAAAATGTTTAGTTTATTTACTGTATTCATCATTTTTTTGCTGATAGGAGTTTTTTGCCATGGTTGATAATGGTGACCAAAAATAAATTTCAGATGTTTATTAAGGCCAAATAAAAATTTATCCCAAATATTTTGTCCATTAAATCTGAAATCTGTTAAAATGAGGTTTGTTAAACTAAGGTTTTACTGTATTGTATTTACTAAATAATCTTCACAGTTTATTTTTCTATAAAGAGAAATTAAGGAAAAATTTTGCATAACTTTTTTGTCAAGAGAAAAATGCCATATGCAAATAAACTTTTATGAAAAGTACTAAATATCATGCATATATTAACTCTTAAGTATTTGGAATTTTTTCATACATCCTTATTTATTCACATATATATACCTGAATGTATCAAAATTCACCCCAAAAAAGTTTTTAAAAATTAAATACTGAAATTTTAGTTCATTTAAAAACTGATTACATTAACACAGAACTCTAGGTGTTATAAGGTATTTTAGAACAAAATATAATGTTATTTGCAGTTTAAGCAATATTTAATGATTTTTACATGTCATTTTTACATACACAACACTTGATTGAGAAATAGAGATGACACTTGATTTTTTTTTTATAATAAGAGGGGTTCTTCTGATTTATGTAGTGAATTATAACTGTTTTAATGCAACACAAATTTTGTTTGTTATTAAACCATGTTAAACAAAAATCATACCATGTAAAATCAAAATTTATAGCATTTTTTTTCAACTATGCAAGAGTGAAATCATGGCATTTAAGTACCATGCAAATCGAGGGTAAGACTTGTACTGGCAATTATTGGCAGGTCAATCAATAATAACACAAGTTTTATAGTGCATTTTGAATTATTTGGAACAGGTCAGTTCCAAACAATTTAAAATGCACTACATCTACAATAGTCCAACAGATACACAATAATATCTATTTTTAGCTGAAATACAGGTTTGGGTTAAGTCTTTAATTATGTTGTAAAGGTTCATCATGATCCAATCATTGAAATCATCAAAAATGATTCATTTTTAATCTACTATAAGAATACAGTTTGAAACTGTTTTTTCAATTCTAGTCAAAGATGGGCTTGCAGATCGTAGATCTTTGTAATTTGTTGTTTTCTGATAATTTGTATTGAATCTATACATCAACTTTAACCATAGTTCAGGTTTTTTCTAAATATGTGATAATGAACATTCTCTTTAATTGACATATCAAATCAGATTAGATTCAATAAAAGATTTTAAAGCTCATTATTTGACTGCTGATAGTCTGACGAAATTTTGTTTATTCAACTTCTTAATGCTTTACTTGGGTGAGGAAAGATTCTCTCTTTTTTTATATAATATATATATATATATATATATATATATATACATATACATATATGGTCTGTCTTGAAGGCATTCATCATCAGACTGGATGCATGCAAATTATACCCTGATATTATAATAACTATATAATAATTCATCTTAAACATGTTGAATTTGATAAGCTGTGGTAGATGCTTTATTCCAAGTTTGAACTTCTATAAAAAGCTATGATGATGTTTCTGTGATGTGATTGAAGTGATGTTTCTATTTTCAGAATTCTAACAAATCTAAGAGAAGATACATCTAAAAATTATTTAAAACTTTTTCCTAAATATTCCATTTATTCACTTTCCAAAGATAAACACTATATATTCATATAAAATATATTCATTTAAGAACTTAAATTCTCTTAATGCTGTGAATGGGTTTGAGAATAAGTGGATAATTTCTTAATGACCCAATAAATAACATTGCATGTTATATAAAAGAAAAATACAAAATAGTATATTATTAACATGGTTATACATTATTTTGACATTAAGGAATTGAAATTTTATATTTACTTATATTATTATTGAGAAAATTAATCTGTTGAAAACAGTAATGAAATTATTTTTCAATGTCAAATGCATTTAAAAATTTTATATTATATCGTTTGAAAACTGTGAAGTGATCCAATAGAAAAAATTTCCTAAATCTACAGTATATATAACACTGAATCCCAAATGCATACCCTTCCCATATGCTGTAGACTGCTCATATCAGTATTTTCTAATGCTTTTCAATGATTCATAAAAACATACTGCTTACTCATTAGGTGAAATAATTTTTTTTTTTTTTTTTTTATTAAAAGTAGAGAGATTTTATATTTTATAATGAAATTTTATAATGCAGAGTCAGCAACATATCATATCAGTGATTGTTAAATTCTTCAGTGAAGATAAATTTATTTCAATAAATTTATGTGAATTCTATTTTTCTATCAAAATTTTGTTCTTGTTAATATATAAGTTCATTTTACCTGCATTCTCAGATTTATTTTGCATTGACACTAAAATTATAAATGGCAAAGGATTATCATTTGTTTTTACATATTTCACAACTTTATAATCTACTACTACCTTTTTCTCTCTCTTTTTAGTATTTATTTAACTTTTTCTATTATGTAATTAAGAAACCTGCACTAATTATCTCTAATTATTCATAAATTTATGAATTTTTGCATCAGAATCAATTTTTCATCATAATACAAATCTTATATATTGTTAGAACCCTCAGAGTATGTAGTTTTATATTTTTATTCAATATATCTGATTGTATTTTATGTGGGGTCAAAAAATGCTAAAAAATTATTAAAATAACATGCTAGTAAATATTAGATACAGTGAAATTGGTAAAATTGAGTAATTAATAATTTGCAAAATAACAATATATTAATTATTTTGGCTCTGCAGCATCTTTGTCAATAAACCAAACAGATAAGTCATATGGCTTATACAGGACTACTATTTATATTTCCAAATTAAAAATATTTACAAATTATTATTATTATAGTAAGATAATATTTAAAACAAATATATAAAACTTAAAATAATACATAGATTTTTTTATAATAATTAATTTTTAAAATGAATTTTACAAAAATCATTCATTTTAATGCAATTTTAAATGATTTTATTATTTAAATAATCTAGCCAGATTAATCCCTAATGTATTATTTTTGAACTAAATTGAATTTTATTAATTATTAATTTAGGCTATAGTGCCATCATCTGTTAGATTGATAATTATTGTAATTTATACTAAGATACACCATCTATTAATTAATATTTGAATTTTAATTTTTGACTAAATTTCCAAAATGAAAATCTTGGCTCAAGGTTGAACCTGGAATTTTGACTCTGGGAAAAAGCAAATTTAAAATATTATACTTAGCTTAATTTGCCTAATTTAGATTACTTGATTAATATTCCCCTAGTTAGGTTATATTATGATATGATATAATTTTATTATTTTGGATGTTGCTGTGTTACAACATGTTTTTGTTTACACTGAGAACACATATATTTTGTTTCTATCAACACTTTATATAGTTAAAAATAAAGAAAATACTAAAAAAAAAGTGTGAAAATAATTTAGCTTCATTTGTATATAAAAGTTAGTGACAAAAATATACATAACAAAAACTATTTATTAAAATTGGATAATGTATAATAAAAATATAAAATTTCATTTGGTTTTACATACATACAACTACTACACTAGAATTTAGTTTATTGGGAAGTTTAATTAATAAAATATGAAAATTCTTTAACATCATTTTCATAAGATATACAGTAGATATAGGTAATTTTCAACTTTTTCTGAAATATATAACTATGGAATTTCGTGCAGTTGTTGTCTTTTTTAAAATGAATTTCTTTATAATAAGCAGTTTCATTAGAGACATTATAGGAAGAATTTTTGAATTGAAATAATTAAGCAGTGAATCAGTGTTATATTGCTGTATGGCTGCTGCTATTGCAAAATCATTGATAAGTAGTAATATACTACTAATAAGTATGAATTTGACTTATGAAAATGATTAATGCAATAAACATAAATAATTATATTTATTATATTAATAATAAACATAAGTCAGGGATTCTCTATAATGAATTTCATTATTCAGTCATTATTATTACAGTTGAGGTAATAATAATGAATATCTGTAATCTGACACTTCAGTAGTCCAATACTCTGCAAACTGTTGCGCTACCCATGTAAAATTTTCACATCATAATTTGCCGATGTGTGAGAAAGAGAAACTGACATAAACAAATTGCCAGTTGCTAGTTGTTTGTTGTGCAGGTGTATAGTCAGGCTAATTTTTAAGTTCAGTATACTGTTTACTGTAAAATAGTGTTTTTACTGTATCAGTATTTGTTATTTATTTTTACATAATATCACAAATTGGAAAAAGTGGAAAACAAAAACACAACATTGATTGTGGTTAAAAGGCAGAAATAATTAAGAAACTTGACTCGGGAGAAAAGTTTAGAGATTTGGCTTCATTTTATGGTATTGGACGAGCCACCATTTATGACATTAAAATAATCAAGATAAAATTGAGGAGTTTGTGAAAGATTTGAACAGCAAGAGCATTGTCAGGAAAGTCTTAATAAACTGAGTGTATTCCTTTGTGTAATTCCATTTTTTTTCATTGAACATCCAATAATCTGACAAGCCCCAGAACAATATGTTGAATTAGGGAGACTCTACTGTACATATAAAATTTTGCTTTTGATTATCTAAAATTATTGACTATCCTGATTTCACTTTTGAATAAGATTTCAATGATGAAGTACATTGTCAGATCATATTCTGACCATGACTGAAATTCAGATTTGGTATATTGAGATTTTTTCCTTTAAAATAATTTTTTTTAAAGGAAAAAATTATTTTAAAAGAATTGTTCAGTGATCTATTGTGCTTGTCTGACAGGATCATTCCATCTCGCACACAGACAACATGATATCTTCTTCAGTGGAACTGTAAAAAGATCATATCTTAATCTTAAAAGGACTATACATTCCCACAAAATGTGAAGAAGATGATAGTCCCAATTGATCTACATATAAGTTATCTTCACTTTAGAAAATTTTTACTTCTAAAATCCTTGAGTCATAAGCAAATATATACAATAAATTGTATTTTGCAAAATAAATAACATACATAGCAGTTTCTAGATATGAAAAGCACTAACTTTGTATGATGGAAATAACATATAAAAATAAACTTATTTATCTGAATGAGAGAATTTTATAATTAAAGCATTAAATTTTGAACATTTTAATTCTTTTGAAGCAAATTTTTAAAACCAATTATTGTCATTTCATTTTCTTATTAAATTATATATATTTCAGGTTTCTAGTCAAACTCCAGCAAATTGGCAAACAGGAAGCAGAGACTCTTCAATATCTTCTGATTTGTCAGCCCCTCAAGTGAATCAACCTGTTGTATGGCCAAGTGTCGATGGAATACCTGCTGGAAGTGTTCTGTTAGGTCCTCAAACAGGTATTAAGAGTAGATAATAAAAATTCAAATTTTTTAAAAAAACTATTTATTGCATGTGTTATATAAAAATTCTGTGAATATTAGCTAAAGTTTTATATCAGATTATTCTAAGTATTTTCAAATATAAATATATAAATTTCTACATTTACTCATATGCATGGTCTCTTTGAAGTATGAATTAAGGGTAAAAAATTCAGTTGTAAGCAAAAGTTAGATGGCTATGTGATAAAAGTTTTTACTTATCACCTTGAAGGATCTGGGTTCAGTTGCAGGTTCCACAATTCCACACTTCCAGTTTTTCAGTAAGAATTTGGACAAAATATGTTGAATCTTATCCTTTACTCTACCAAGTGACTCCATCATGGTTGTTGGATAGCCTGTGATGGGCTCTATAAGTGACTGCTGCCAGACAGTATATCCTCTGTGCAATATGTTGGGTTAATTTAACTAACTCATTTGCAAGGAAAACAAATAATCTTTTGAAAAAATTGCAGATATCAATTGTTTATTTTAATTAGAAAAATTATATATTATATGCTATTAGGCATATGATCATTCATGTATATTTTGAGTAGCATTTTTACTCAAAAAATTGTGTTATTTAAATATATTAAAATATACACCTACCACTCAACTTATATAGTAGATTGGTTCTGCAAAAATATCATGTAAATCGAAACTAACATTTCTATAGTATATCAAAGGATAGATTCCATAACATTCAATTAAATAAAAATTTAAATAATTCATATTTTATTTAAAATAAATTATAAATAAAGATAAAACAAATTTTATACAGATATACAATAAACATTTAAGAATAAAGGTGAAAATCATTCAAAATGTATGAAAACAAATTCCATATCTTCTCTTATTAATATTGAAACAATTTTCTTTCTCATTTCATAGTTGCCATTATTGCCATTAATTTCCTCTGTCTCAGAATTTTTTTAATTTATTTTCTAAAGAAATTTTTTGAATTGGTTTAATAAAATCCATTATCAATGTTTGCTTTTTACTTTTACTTAAACTGATATGCTGCTTTTATGTTGAAAATTATAAAGCCATTTGTAAATGATAGAATTTTTGAATAATAAAATTTTCACTTCCAATTTACAAATTTTTGCTAAATTTCAATATAATTTATTAAAACATTTTAAAGTTTAGTAATTCTCAAATATTTTCTATTAATTTATATTCTCTCTTGCTGCTAATAATAATTTATAATCTTTTAAGTTTAGTTTTAATGTATCATGTTATATTTTAGTCTATATATTTGTGTTATAACAAGAATATATTTTTAAATGATTTACTATTTGTATTTCATGTCTTCTGTAGTTCAAAAATTAATATTTGTACTTTAATTGCATCCTGCATTTTTAATTTTGATTTATATTAGATTGTATCTCAGGATTATTCTATTAGAGAAATGAAAATATTATTTTGCAGATTAAACTATTTTGTCTATAAAGTCTTATTGTTTGTTTATTTGTATTAATCAGTTAAAAATACTAATAAGTGTTTAAAAAATACTAGAAGTTAAGATAAAAATAGTAGTTGATCTAGATTCACTATTTTGTTTTAATATAAATATTTGACATCCATAAAGAGAATGGCTAGTTGAAAATAAAATCCAAAACATGAAAATTTATCCATCATACTGATATTTATACATGATATGAATTGATATGATATTTATACATCAAAATAAAATTGTTTTCACATTTTTAATTATTTATATTTTAGATATAATTTTAAAATTAAATAGATTGCTTTGGATAGATGTCTGATAATTTAAATTGGGAAGCAAAGAATTAAAAGAATCATGTTAATTACATATTGTATAGTTCAATTTTTTTAATTTAAAGAAATCTGATTTTTTCAATTAAAAATTGAAAAAATCAGAGACAATTGAATTTGGTTTGTATTGATTTTATTAATCGTTTTTTTAATTTTTTTATGAATCAAAGTTTAATTTATAATAAAATGATTACTGAAATATGCTTTTTTTAGGCACACCATACATGAATGTTGATGGTACAGTATATAGAACTCGACAACCAAACAGTATTGGAGGTCAAACTATGATGGTTACACCATTTCAAACTTTAACAACTGCTGCTCCACAAATACAGGTTGCTACTCAGATCTCTCATCCTCAGCAACAGCAGCAGCAGCAACAACAGCAACAGCAGCAGCAAACACAACAGCAACCACCACCACCACCTCCTCCACCACCACCATCTCAGCAGCAGCAGCAACAACAACAATCTCAACAGCAACCACATAGATCTATAATTCAACAACCTTTTCAACAACAGATGCAATCTCAAACATCTTTACAGCCAACTATTGTCTATGTACCATATGTTGCTCCACAATTTCAACCTCAAGTATCCCCACAACCACCTTCAGTGTCACAATTAACTCAACAACCAATTCCTCCTGATCAAAGACAATTGAATTTGGTTTGTATTGATTTTATTGATTGTTTTTTTTTTATAGATTGTTATATATTAAACTTAACAACTTATTTCAATAGATATATAATTAGACTAATATTTTATTTTAATAATAATTGAAAAATTATTATATTTAATTATTAATTTGTTGTGAATTTATATCACTATTGTTTTTCTTCATATTTAATATTTTTTTTATAATAGATATGTTTTTAATCAGTTAAATAAATTTTGAATTTGAATCAAGTTATAGCCCATTAATTTTATTTTTCCAGTATCATCATAAAATAATCAAAATAATATTTTAATAAATAAAATAAAATATTCAAAAAAATTTTTTTTTTACCATATTTATTCAAATAAATAGTACTTCTAATAAAGGAGATGCATTTATTTCTTTTAATATATATTAAATGAAATGTTTTAAAATTATTAGATGAATTTGCTTTAAATCATTTATATTATTTAAGTGATATAAAAAATATGATAAGCAGTATTCTTCTAAGAAATGGTTCATAAAATTTTTTAGATAAAATAATCAATGCTATTTATTTGAAAAATCACCTGCATGTGAGAGTTACATTTATTAGCTGAAAATTGAAAACAGTTGATATCCATATTATTAAATATAAGGGATGATCAAAAAGTTTCTGTTTGAGGGTGTGGCTGTAGCAGATATGCAAATTAGCGCATTGCCATTGCGGATATATAAGCACCGACATCGAGGCATGGGATTATTGTGGCATTTGTTTATTTCAGAAGTGTGTGTGTGGAAAATGCTGAAATGTTAACAATGGCGATGTTATTACCAAATGTGTCCAAACAGGATCAATGTGCTGTTATTGTTTTTTGGCTGCTGAAGGACAAAAACCTGTAGACATTCATCAGGGAATGAAGAATGTGTATTAAGAAGGATGTCTGTCAAAAACCACCGTAGTGGAATGATGCTAAAAGTTCAGAGCTGGTCATGATTCGACTCAAGATGCAAGTCAATCTGGGAGGCCATCACATTCAATACAGACAATAACAAGTGGCCAGTTGATGATGCAATTAGGGTGGAGCATCGCATATCCATTCAAGCACTTTCAAAAGATCTCAACATAAGCTTTAGTAGCATGCAACACATCATTCGGCACCATAAGATCTACATCCAGTGGATACCCCGGGCGTTGAATTCTGAACAAAAAGCAAATCGGATGGCTGTCTGTCTGAAGCACCTGCTGTGTTTCAATGTTGAAGGCAACATGTTCCTTGAGCTCGTTGCAGGCGATGAAAACTGGTGCCACCACTTGGAACCTAAGTCGAAAGCATCGACCATGCAGTGGTGTCATCCTTTCTCCTTCCCTTCATCCCAAGAAGTACAAGAGCAGACATCTGCTGGAAAAGTGAGGCTTACCCTGTTCTTTGATTACCA
>WUQG02030682.1:0-11040 GCA_011317285.2 Androctonus mauritanicus
ATCGGAACTGAAGGCATCAAGTGCAATTTCTCTACCGGAGATGGAGTAACCATTAACAGCCGTCGTAATTGATTCTAGCACAGACGATATCGAATTCTCTCCAGTAAGAGGAGCAGCTGGCACTCATATATGAGTGACCTTCCCCCAGCCGCAATCGCATCGTTTATTTGCCTCAGTGCAATTGATGCACTTTGGCTTTTCAGACTTGCATTTCTTAATAGGAATGCTCTCCAGTGCACCGGGAATAGAGTTGAACTGCCGAACTACAATTCTTCCGACGTGCCCTAAGCTGTAATACTTGTAGCAACGGATTATTGCCATATAATTCAGGATTCCATCCATTGATCTCGGTAAGGTTTCCATCCATTGGACCCGAAACATGTTCGTTTCGGGTCCAATGGATGGAAACCTTACCGAGATCAATAAGGTGGCGATGAAGGCTGGGGCATGCCTCCAGGACTCAGTTTCAGTGGTCGTCTCTTCCTTCAGGGAAAACTTCACCGAGAACTCAAGGCGGATATCATTTTGCTCCATTAGAATGGGCAATAGAGCATCCTTATCGATGTCACGAGGAACATCAAACAGGATCAATTTGGGAGTGCGCCTTTGTGAGAACCTGCAGGTAACGGTCTCCCGGAACTTGGCATACTCCTTTGTATGGGCTAGGAGTTTGCGGAGATCCTCAGCCTTTGCCACCTCTACGAAGACCCCGTTATGCCGAACCGATCGGACGTTACAGACTCCGATCCCCAATTTGATCGGGTTAATGTGCGTCTTTAACGCACTTATCACTTTGAAGTGGCCACCTTCACTTTTGGGAATACCAAAAGGAAATGTTTCTCTCTGAGAACAGGGGCCCAGAGAGAAACAATTTTCTTCCACGGCTTCTTGGATTTTGATTTAACTGCTTGGGGAGCTGACTTTGCCAATTTGGGCAAAGCTGAACTTTTTTGGAGCCACCCATCGGTCAATTCCTTTGTTTCAGCCGTTACGTTCCTTGCCTCTTTCTTCCCAGCTTTGGATGGAATCGGTCGGAGGAGCGTGCTGAGCGAGATAATCTTTGTGCAGTGGACGAAGACCATCCGCGAGAGGTGGCTGAAGATCAACATGATCTCGGCCTCAACGTCTTTTCGGACTTTGCTTTCCGAATTATCGAGAATCGACAAGAGCCGACTCTCGAGCGACTTAACTGCCTCTTTGTTATCGCCACCAGAAAGATCAGCCGCACCCGATGGTGAAGAGCCGCTCCGGGTTGCTGTAGTTCTTCTGGGGCTTTAAAGCACCGATCCCTCAATTTGGAGTTTCTAGAGGCATAGCCTCCAGTCGCCCGAGTACAGAGAGATTCCGCGTGCTTCGCGGCATTCTCCTAGGTAGGAATGGCATGGGCATCCACCCTTTCATCCGTGGGATGTTCGTCTTCAGTCTTAGAGCCTGCTTCCCTTTTCCCTTTCTTGGGAAGCACCCGGGCAGGTACCTCTCTGAGGGTGTATCTCTGACGACGAGTTTTCTGGCGGGTAACTCGCATAAATCCATCCGCTTCATCGTCCGTGTCGGGCGGATTACCGTCACTATCCAATAACGAAGATCCTGCCGAAGAGCCAGCCAGATCCGTCAAAACGACGTTGAGTGGAATGTCCCGGGCTTTGTCCCAACGTTCACATCTCTTAGAGCTGTGAACGTTTCCCCGAACTTATTTTCCTTTCTCTGCATCTCTTGATAGGGCCTCCTGTACTTCCATGCAGTCAGTCCTCTCTTCCCCATTGCTAATCGGGGGGAAAGAGGCTTTTCCCTCGAGGGGAATTTCTACTTCTGCTTGAGCAGTTGATTACGGTTTTATTCTGAGCCATAAAAAAGACGAGAGAGCTTCGATCGCTGGTCACGCCTGCCCACTACGGAGCACCAACCAGAGAATACGGCTGGGAGCAGCGCGAGGTTCCCGATCCGTTCTGGCAATTCGCAACAACTATACAGTCACAGCACGGCCGATTCGAAGCTAGCCGGAACAAATCGCATCGATCCCTTGACACTTCGCAGAGCAACACCAGGCGGCATTGTCCTCCACTTGCACCGTCTATCCGCCGTCGATGTCTATGGCAGTTGGCATTTCTCAGTAGAATTCAGAGCCAAAGCAAGCGTGCTGAAATCACCAGGCCACTGACCGTCGGACCTAGTGTCCCTCAGCAAGCCAGGATCTCCTCCTCCTCCTCCTCCTCCTCCTCCTAGATGCAAAGCCACTAGGACGAGAGTATGTGGATGGAAAACTTACTACCTAGGGAAGGTACGAACTGGGCTATCTTACCACCTTGTATGCGGCCTGAGGATCGCCGCGAAGCCAAATCAGGCTGAATCTGCCACCTAATTACAATGGACAGTGCTTCGTACGGCACTACCAAACAGATGAAACAGACCTGCAAGGATAGCTGTCTTTCGCTTTACTCCAACCCGGGACACTTAGCAAGTTAATAAAACATTTACTAGCCATCTGAAGAATATGTTCAATTGTTCGTGGCATATCTTTAGATTTTGCTAGAAAGGGACCAAAATCAATCTATTAAATCCTTTTTTCAATCTTTCGGTTGGCCAGTCTATGATGGGCTCTGAGCAATCAAGGACTCTGGAATGGATTCCACCATTATATATATATATATACCGTGAGTTTTTCTGGAAACCGAACACTTTGATTTTTGGCATCGAGCCATTTCTGATAGATCTATCATGTCAGGAATCGCTGGCTACGAAAAAACAACTATGTTCAAACTCATGGCCGTTCGAACATAGTTGTTCGAACGGCCATGAGTTTGAACATTGCAACATTGTTTGCACATTGTTCACATTGTTCGAACAATATTCAAACAATGCTCAAACACATTGTTTGAACATTGCAACATTGTTTCAACATTGTTCACATTGCAACATTGTTTGAACATTGTTCACATTGCAGCATTGTTTGAACATTGTTCACATTGCAGCATTGTTTGAACATTGTTCACATTGTTCGAACAATGTTCAAACACATTGAACATTGCAACATTGGTCACATTGTTCGAACAGTGTTCAAACGCATTGTTTGAACATTGCAACATTGAACATTGTTCAAACATTGCATTGTTTGAACGGCCGTTCGAACAATGTTCGAACATAGTACCAATATGTTCAAACGCATGGCCGTTCGAATTAAAAATATAAATTTTCGTAGCGAGCGATTCCTGACGTGATAGATCCATCAGAATTGGCTCGATGCCAGAAATCAAAGTGTTCGGTTTCCAGAAAAACACACGGTATATTATTTTACCTTAATATATTTAATAAATGTATTCTAAAATTCATAATAAAAACTATATTAATAATTAAATTATGTTATATTTTATTTTATTATGAGCTATATTAAATCAATTATATTGTATAATTGATTTAATATATAATTCGTTCGCACAAATCGGATGTAGGATAATCATAGTATTAGCACTATTGCTAATACTATGATTATCGTACAAGTGATTTGTGCCAACGAATGAAAAGATAGCCAAGGAAACAAACCGATAATGTTTGTAAGACATATAATAGGTATCTGAATAAAGAAAATACTGTTAAAATTAATTGTTTTTTAAATTGTTTGTGAGGAGTAAGGTTTTAAAATGTGGCCTCATGGAGAGTGAAGCTCCAGCTTGCGCCTAATGCGCCTTATGGTAAATGCGGCCCTTCCTATAGACTTATAAAAATGAAACTAAATCTAAAGAAATATTAGTAGCGATGTGATCCTCGATCTTAGTTGTAGATAAAACCCCAAACAAATACTTTCACACAAATTTGGATGTCTGAAAAGATCCTGGATCTGGATGTCTAGCCAAGAGTTTTATTTTGGGAAACAAAGTGAATTTTGTTAATTTGTGGACAATAGATAATTATTTATACTTTATAAGCTTAATTATTTTCGAATTGATGTTATTTACGTGTTTATGTCATATTCTCTTTGCAGAGACTCAAATATTCAAATATATTTTTACTTGAAACTTTTATTCATTGAATTTTCACGCTTGCCAAATATCGATTCAATATATTCATCGAAAAATTTGAGAATATGTAATAAATTTTGATACTCGATAACGAAAATTTTAACTATATACAGTATTTCACTTTCAAAATATCAAACTGTAAGAACACAGTTAAATTAATAAGAAAATAACTTACGATTAAAACGTCTCTACATAATAACTTTTTATGAGCACAAAGTACTGTATGTGCAAATGAATTTTTGAAATTAGTATGAGATAGAAAATAATAATTCAGAATGATATTTTGAAAGTGAAATACTGTATATAGTTAAAATTTTCGTTATTAAATAGTAATAACGAAAAATAAATTCAATAAAATAAGGGAATTGATTAAAAGATATAAGATGGATAGATAAGTGCCCAGTTGCAAAGATCATAGATTGGTTTGTCTTCATCCATTAACAAATCACTGAGTGACACATAACTATGCTATTTGCAGAATCTTGAAAACAGATTTCTTCTCCTGTTTCTATAGTAAGTTGATTCATAATGTTGGATGACTGATTTGATTTCTT
This sequence comes from Androctonus mauritanicus, assembly GCA_011317285.2. Taxonomy (NCBI): domain Eukaryota; kingdom Metazoa; phylum Arthropoda; class Arachnida; order Scorpiones; family Buthidae; genus Androctonus; species Androctonus mauritanicus. The sequence continues at coordinate 4,568 of WUQG02030682.1, forward strand.
GTCAAATCAGTTAGTAATCACAAGACTATTCACATAATTACTATTACTACAGTTTAAACAAAAATTTCAAACCACTACAGAAAGGGATGGATATCCTTCAACAATTTCTGTTTTGGCATTTGCATAGCAGCATAATTTTCCACCATTCAATAAATACTGTTAACTAATTTAAAAAGACTCAAGGATGGAGCTCAAGCTTAAATGACTTGAGTTATAGTTGTGGGGCCTGCAGGGCAACTATGACATCAGGATTTATTTTATAATCAAAACACGGATATGTGGCACTTTTATGAGGTAAGGATGGAGAAAAGAAAATCTCCAGTAATGCAATGATTGACAACAATATGGTTTATGAAACAAATTTGTATCCTTTATTGAGAGAGATCTCTGTATAATTGATGCTAGCTGTATTTCATAGTTAGAGCAGTGCATCCAATACAGTTGGAGGATAAATACCTTGAGTATTAAATAAAGTCTCTCATCTTCTAACGCCAAAAATGTTCTTTTTTGATTGCACACACATTCTTCTTTGGATCAGTTTTTTTTGTTTCTTTTTATTAATATTTCTTTTTCTTCTCAGCTCCTTTTGGCACACATACACAACCTTCCTTGATGGATCCTTTGTCCCGACTGCATTGACATTCTCTTCCTCCTCTTTCTCTAAACTTTATTTTTCTCCTTTTAAGTCTAATATTTCATTTATATCTTTACATTCTTGGCAATACCTGCATGCAATTCGATCTAAATTTGTTGCCATTATACCTCATGTTTTCATGATTTGTCATTGTACACAAAAGTCCATGGTTAAATAATATGCATCAGTAATTTATTCTTGTTATAATTTAACACCTTTCTCTTGACATTTATCTTTCTTTATATTTTACACAGATATCTCTTAGATTATATAAAATTATAAATAAATATCTCCCTTTTTTATTTGGAGAAGTTTCTGCAACAAGTGATAAATTCCATCTGTCAAGATTTTATATTTTCATCTTTATTCCAATTTATTAGTTTACACAAATGAAATAAAATGTACATTACATAATTGTATGATTGCAATTCTCCACAAAGTCATGTATTTATTTACAAAAAATTCAAGCTGAATTGAACCAGCAATTCTACTTAAATATAGAACTTTCATTATAAGCCTTTATACCAAATTTATAAAAATTATCAATTTAATCTTAACTATTACTTTTTTTATATAAAAAAAAAATTATTTTTCCAGTCCCATAACTTTGGTTATTAATATTTTTATAAAATGTTATTGATTGATGAAAGTGTACTAATTTGAAGTTTTATCTCAGAGGTAATGCCAGCCATTTTTTCAATATAGCAGCATTCAAGTATTACAAAAGCATAATTTTGATCATTTTAGATCTTCCCTATCTTCACATAAGCAATCCTAATAAATTTCAAAATCAGAAGTATGGTTGTCTCTAGAAAGGTTCTATAGTTATATTAAAGAATATATACATAAGTATAAGCAACTGCTTTACCACAAGACTTATGTCCCATACCTTTGAGATTCCCATGTTCTATACTAATCAAATGCTTTCAGATTTTTCAGGTTAACTAAAATTAGCCTACATAAATATGGATCTACATTCAAGAATTGCTTTATCTCATTGTAGTTTTTGTTTTTACATCAGATTAAATCATAATTTTCAACATATCAGGTAGTGGATTATTATGAACTTTTATCGTATATAATTTATGCAATATTTCTAAAAAATAACCTCAATATTTTAAAATATAAAAGTTGTGCTATTATGTTTTAAGAAAATCACAACATCAATTTTATTTTTATTTAGTATTTTAATAAGAAAATTTCACTTGATATTTTATACACTAATTATATCAGAGTAATACTTTACCAACAATGTATATAACATAATATACAATCAGAGGCTATTTAAACATATAGCTGATAAGAAATTCATTTATATTTTAATAAATGAAAATAAATCTTTTGAGATTTTTCTCAATTTTATAAAAATGCTGAAAAAGCAAACTTTATCTTATTACATAGTCAAAAGAAAATGTTGGTAAAAAGTAAAACTGTTATGAAATCAATTAATGATGGTCGTCCAAATAAAATGTTTAACTTATATTTGATACTTTTTACAAAATTATGTTTTAATTATAACCAATATGTTCAAATTTAGAAATATGATTTCTAATATTTTTTTACATCTGTAAAAATTTAAAAGATCATATCTAACACCAATCATCATCATTAGGAATGTAAAGGTCTTTTTTCCATATAAGTTAAGTGAGATACAGGCGATGAAAATCATTGGCACCAAATGCTGCATTACATTTCGGACATTTTCTTTGCCTTGTTTCATAGCGAGTTTTCAGACAGTCAAAACAAAAAACATGGAAACATTTTGCAAGAACAGCATCTTTTTTTTTCACTTTACAAGAAGGACAGGTTAGTTGTTCCTATAATAATAAAAGATATAAATGCAATAATTATTCAATAATTATTTTCATTTAATATAAATGCAATTAAAAATAATAAATGCACATTTTAAAATAAGTGAAGTGAATTTATAGTTTATTTCTGAGATATAATATCAGTATAATTACAATATAATTTATTTAAATAGAAAAATAATTTTTTTATCAATCAACAAATATGAGAATATTTATTTTTATATATATTAATATATATATTGGACATTAAAATTTAAATAAAAAAATATACAATCAAAAATTAAATAATCAATTATAAAATTTGTATAGTGTCTCTAAATTATTGTAAAAAGTTGTTTTAAATATAACTCAATAAAACAAAATAAAATTTTCATAATTTGTTCACAGATATTTTATCATCATCATACTAAAATAATAATCACTCAATGTTTGCTTTTAAAGGAGACTTTTCTGAATTTTACATTCTACAATGAAATTTCTTTGATATTATTTATAGAGAATAATAAATTGCTTCTAACAATATCAATAAACATTTCATATCTATAAAAATGAATTCCTTTATTAATATTATAATTACTTAAAGATTACTTGTAAGTTTTTTTCATTTATAAAACTTGTTTGAAACTACACTATTGAACTAATCAATAGCAATTTAACAATATAGTTTCAACATAAAAAATTAAACTATTAAATAATGATATTTTGATTGATTTTTTTATCATAGTTGTGTTGTATTATGACGTAAATTGTCGAAGATTTACCAAGAATATATTCAATATAGTAATTTTCAAGATATATATATATATATATATATATAAACACTGTATATATCCTCAAAACAATAATTATAATATAGATGGAAATATAATTGGGATGCTTGAAAACATGTAAAATACAAGACCTCTCTAGTTTTAAAATATGAAAATGAAATTTATATTTGTACTTATGAATGTAAATTTCATTTTCAAATTTCAAAAACTCTTCAAGAATTTGAAATATTATGATAGGAGAATGCTCCTAACAATTAATATAATGTAAAATTATACAGTTATTTACAAATGGCATTAATTCAAGATGGCTGCAATTACACAGTTATTCTAATAGGTTCAGTTGTGAAATATATTATAAAATACAGTATATAAAGTTATTTCAGTATTTTTGGAGCAAAATAACAGTAGTGAGTTACAGACAAAAGTTAGTAAGAATTAAATGTGTAATGTGAATTAACCCATGTAATTGAAATTTTTGTTTGTTACAAAAATTTTCTTATAGATGTTATGTTATATTTATAGAATATAATAAATTTAGTAAAATGAAGATTTCCATAAAGAGAACAGAAAAATTCATTATAAATATTTAATAGAATAGAAAATTCTTATTCTTTATTTCTGATTATATTTTAATAATGAAAATAATAACACTTTCTGTATATTAGTCTTAATACTATCCATGCTATTGTGAGATTCTTGGCATTATCATCTCACATTCCCACTCACTGATACAGTATACTCTTGATTAACCAGGTAATCAGAAATAAATTACCCTGGATAATCAAATGTTCAGATAATCTGCAAAATATATATAAAAATGGAATTATGGACAATATGCATTTAATATTAAATATAAATAAAGTACATACATGCATATATCCAGATGTTCTATAATTTATTGAAAAAAGAAACTAAAAATTGATTTATCTGCAGCAAGAACTATTACAATATTTGTAATTTTAATTTGATTCTAATCTTTATCACCAATTGTTCTAGACATGATAAAGAAATTAATCTGTAATGTTTAAAAATCTTTCAGATAATGCCTATAAGGTAAAAACATTGATGATAATTAATTATTACTTCTGGGTTATGGATTAACCCTGGCTAATCTGCAACCAAGATAATTCATCCCTGGATAATCAGGAATCTACTGCATATGCTGATCATTCAATATCAGCTTGTTTTAAATATCTTTATATAAACAATTCCAAAAGGAAAAACAAAACTGCATTTTTTTTAATCTACTAAATTATATTGATTATTATCAGTATAAAATACAAATCAGGATTATCTATTATAAATAAATTAAAATATTTTAATATTTTAAGTTTTAGTAATTTAATTTTAATATAATACACCTAGTTCTTATTTATGCACTCTCCATTTATGTTTTTTTAAAGATATGAATCTGAAAAATATATCCCAACTCTCAGAAATGCAAAAATTTTAATTGATACTTGTATCAATCTTGATACTTTTCTTTCAAATTCCAAATCTTGTATCATTTTCAAGCAAATTTCAAAATAAAAGAAGAATTTAGCCATAATCCCATAAGCATGATGCTCTAGGATATTAGCATATGCACGCCTTTAAGAGCTAGCTCAAAAGGACAAAGCACATTACTGATGTCTTTCAAAATTTCCCACTTTCTTGATATGATTGTCTCAATGGAATAAATTACTCTGAATGCTTTAGGGATGCATTGTTTCGTTTAAGAAATCTTTCTATTATGCTTAAAAGACTATCCCATCCTATCTTGCAGTTTAGGATTAGCTTGCATTCTTTTCTGTTAAAATGGTCTTCTACAAAATCTTAGAGCTTCTCATTTCTTAGTGGGGACATCCGAAAAATTTGACAGATTTTTCTAAGTTTATTTATTATAGCACAAAAGTTGTCTTGAAGTAATGGAATTCTGAGATTTTTTCATGATTCTAGTAGCAAGATAGGAAAAGAACTTTTTAATTTTTCATCTGCTTCCTCTTCATTTTCACTTGAAATTTCCATGGGTGTAACAGTAGCTTTATCTTCTTCTTCCTCCCCCCATTTCTTCACTTTTACTGTCTTGTACTGATTCTTCTGATTCTTCAGCAATATCCTTCTCATATTGGTCAATCTGCAATCTCTCTTTGCAGAAAACTGAAGAAATAGCTAGATGCATTGCATGAGCTCAACACTGTTGATGCTTAGATAGGATTTCTTTTCCAAATTTTACCATGACTGAAGCACAATCAGTTGTACATACTATTATGTGCTTATCAAAACCACGGCCAAAATCAGCTAACTGCTTTTTTTACAATCAATGATTTTGACACTATTGAGATTTCCAAGAATTTTAACCAATACTTGTCTTTGTGATGCATATTAATATTCATGTATCTCACATTTTTGATGGATGTATATTCATCAAAAATGGCATAGAATTGGATCTCTTCACTAATCAGTGTTTCAAATTGATTTATCATTTCACACTTTTTCTTATCATAGGAATTGCTCATCATTTTATTACTTACAGACTGTCTCATAGTTGGAGATAGCTTATTGTATTTGTTTTTAGCCAAACTTCCTTGAATGAACTTGCTGAAAGCAATAGAACTGAAACTAAAGCCATCAAGGGCAATAAGTTTTGCAATTTCTTCCTCAATAGATTTTGGTTTTGGAGTGTAAAATAATGTTAATATTTTTTGTCTTTTAATTGCTTCATCTTCATTTTTCAAGTCAAAGTCAGTAATCTTATGCATGGTTTTTAAGTGAACAAACAATCCAATTGTAGATCCTTCACCACACTTTAGCACTTTTTTTATACTTTAAGCATTCAGCTTCGTCTTTATCTTTTCTACTAAAATAAAATTCCAAGCACTTGATTTTTTTGATATTGTACATAAGAGATCAAAATGCTAATTACTTTAGAAGAAAATAATATCTTTACAAAAATAAAATTGTGCTACTTGTTGCTGGAGATCAGTCGAATGAATAAAGATTACTATGTACATACAGGAACAGGATGTTACTGTACATTGCAAAGGTGCAGCATGCTGTCTTGTAGTTCCCAGTTGTGCTAAAATTTTTTTATTTATCTGAAACAGTTTTTTTCTTTTAATTTCACTCATGTATGGCCAGTGTTTGTTCACTAACATAATTTGACCTGTGCTTAATAAATAAATAAATTTCTGTTGACAGGTAAGGTAAGGTAAGTATGCGGTTTTATGGCGCAAGGGCCTCACGGACCAAGCTGCGCCAAAACTGTGTGTAGATGGG
>WUQG02030693.1:0-11040 GCA_011317285.2 Androctonus mauritanicus
TTTTTAAAAGATGAACAAATTCATAAGACAATGATAGCAAGCCTCTATTTTATTAATTTGAAATACATTTATTACGACTAAATATAACAAAATTATAGTTTAATTATTACAAATACAAAATAAATCTTATAATGAATACTACAACTAAATTGTTCCTTATTATAAATTACACATTTTTAATGTGATTTATGTTCCTGCTAGTTTGAAAGAAGAGCATGCAGAAATTTTAAACTTATTCATAAACATTTTGAAAACATCCAATAATTGACTTTGCCGATAATCTATTTCGCTTGAAATTTTAAGCGGACCATCAAAATTTTTCGCGGACCACCGCTTGGCAATCACTGATTAAACAGTTATATCGTTTACGATCTTTGGAAAAGCACTACTATAAAATGTACATTTTTTCTCTTAAATGCATCGTTTTTTGGACTTTATGTTTAGGCCTATAAGAACTTTTTAATTATTTTGATAAAGGAATTCAATTTTTGATTTTATCTCACCATTACGGGACATTCTATATATTAAACTTTATTGAAAAATTTATTCATTAGTTATTTTTATGGATTAAATTTTTATCATTATTATATTGTAATTATTATTGATGATTATATACAGGGCTGAGAAAGTTTCAAGATAGTATCTAGAGGCTTCAATTATTTCCAAAACTTTATCTTAAAGAATAATTTTTTTTAGTTAAATTAATATATATTTCACATTAGTATTCTAAAGCAATATAATTGTTGAGTAAAAATTTCAATGATTTTCAGTAAGAATTTTTGGCTTGAATAATTTCTTAGCACTGTCCAAGATGCTGTACAAGCTGTCTAACCTAGTAATTGTAATGTGAATCTATAACATTACTAAATGTAGAATAATTGGTATAAGTTAAAATTTTATAATTCATCAAATTTCACATTTTGCAATTAGCTTCCCTATGGATCTTATCTGCGTTATAGCCATTACATTTATTAATATTAATAAATCAAATCGAATAGAAGTTTCTTTCATAGGCAACCTAAAAATTTTATTCAATATCAGAAATATCTGATGTATATGAAAACAAATTTCATTAAATGCATTCGAAAAAAAAAAATTTAAAAATTTTAAGTCATTGGATGCGATATTAAATGATATAAGTTTCAGTAAGTTAAAATTGCAGGCATTGTATAAAAATTAGATTCATTTGTTATTTTTCTAAATTAATTCCAATTTCTAAACCAATAAAAATATATTGGGAGAAAAACTTTCAGAATATATACAATGCATATTTTTTAAAGGAATTTTATTTCGGATGTATTTAGAGGCAAACTTACGGAAGTATGAGAGGATGTCCCACTCAGAATGATAAGTCGATAAATTTCTACTAATCGGAAAAATTTAATAAATAAACCAAATGTAGATTGAAGAGATTTAAAAATTAATTAAAATTAATCAATAACAATAACAGCAGAATGATTTTTTAATTTGAAATATATAAATAGTAGAAAAGCTATATTCTTTAATAGTAATATAATTGGCAATTATTAATTATCAATAGATACTAATTCTTGTTTCCTATCGCCAAAGTTTCTAAAATTTGGATAACTCGTCGCTAAAATTCCGGCTATCGGGCATGATGTGTGAAATTTCAGATATCGGCATTCTATATAGCATAGTTACAATGGTATGATTATATCAAATTTTAATGTTCTACGATTTTGTTACTTTGGAGTCGCTCTAACAGATAAAAGTAATCATGTAGGCCTAAGATATTTGTAGAATATCTGTGAAAATGCGACTATAATGCTATTCATGAGTGGTAGTTTTAAAAATACTATATTAGCATTTTAATGTTTTGAATGGTTGTCATCTTATAATGATCTCACATAGCACCGTCAAAATTAACAGGACTAATCTAAGATATTAAAAATTATAAATATTATTATGTAGTAATTTTTCCTTAAAATTTAGCATAGTTAGAAATCATGGAAAAAGTTTCGCATAATTTTTTCGCGTTGATTTTTGTTAAGAAAAGATATGATCGCTAGGAACATGACAAAGAAATTAAAAAAAAAAATTCTGTTTTTTCTAATCTCCATCGAAATGTAATCGAAATAGCAAGCTATAAAAATAGAAAATCGAAACCAAAATGGCAAAAAAAATTTTATTGAGACACATCGGAATGAAATTCAGCAAGTACAAATCGATAGTCTAAATTCGATGTCTCAATGAGAATAAAATAATCATCGAGTAGTTGCTAATCGGTAATTTTGATCAATTAGCATAATGTTATGTCTGCATAGAAGATATTAATGTCGTTATTTCTGTTGTCCGATATTGCACTCTGATTTTTTTTTGTATTTTTAATAAACAAATGGTGCAATTTATATAGGCCAATATAAAAATCTTTAAAATAATATTTCCGGTTATGTAAAATAAAAATATAAGATATGAAAGAATGTCTGTAATCTACATTTTTTTGATATTTAATAACAATGAAAATAGTGAAGCAGAAAATACACCGTAAATCATTACATCGAGTAAGATGGCGGAACTTCTGATAATGAAAACCGACTCTATAATAATAAAATATTCAAATTTCTGAAATATTAAAGATGACTTTACTGTTAATTTTTTATGATTTGCAGTTATAAGCAAATTAGTGTTTTATCTTTTGTAGATATGTAATAAAATTCGTACAATTTTCTCTATACTTTTAAAATATGAATAAAATGGAAAAAATACGCGTAAATACATTTGTACAATACTTGATATAATCTATTATTATAGTCAAATTCAATACCAATAATAATTATTACAGCTCTATCATCAATAAATTTATTATTTGTTAATAATAAAAAGTAAGAAGTTATAAATTACTCATATTTATTGGATTACAATATTTGTGTTATTTGTTTTTATATTAATCTTAACAGTATAAAAATTCCAATGAAATTGCTAAATCCATTATCCAAATTAATTATAATATCTACGTTACATTTTTAAATCGGCGTTCCTTCAACTTCAAAATTAATATTTTTAAATATTTACTTGATCGTATAATGCATTATATGCGGAACTTTTTTTATGTTCTTTTCTCGAACACTCTCATCGAAAATAAATAGTTTAGAAGTCTTAATATTCTCATAAAAGAAACAATTGCATTCATCGTGAAATAAAATTTTTATATATCCAATTAAAAATCAATTTTTATTTAATTCAGCCTTAGTCGGAAAATTTATCATTAGCGCTCTCACTAACCATTATTTCGATATGCTCCTGCATGCATTCACTTCAAAATATGAATATTCATTTTATAAAATAATTAAAGTTTATAATTAATAAATGGAGAAAACAAAAATAATTAAATAACTGAAGTTTAATAGAAAATTTTAAATGATTAGAACTAATTCCTAAATGAAAGTAATTAAAATAATGAGGAAATTCATAAACTTAATTTCAAATGTTTTAATTTAAGAAAGAGTGATTTTGAATTTAATAAATAATAAAATTTTAATATAACAATCGATAAAGCTTTTTCCTCTTTAGAACTTCAAACAAGATACACGCTTTGATATTTCATATTAATTTTTTAAGCCATTCTGACTTCGAAATTTTCACATATTGAATATTTCAGTTTTCATCATCATATACAGTATAAATAAAGCTTGAACTGATAATCATGCAGCTAGAAAATAAACACGTATTTTGAAAGTATATTTAACATTCATGGAAATTTAATCGAAATTTTCATGGATAAATTTTCGTTTCTTACTATTTAAATTAATCTTTATTAAATTTTGATCAATTATTTCTTAAACTTGGAAATTTCATAAATTCAAAATGATAAAAATTAATTAAATCAAAGATTGTACGATATTGTTAAATTGCGTTTATTTTATAAATTAAACATTATGCTTATTTTTCTTATTTTTAATCACTTATCTTTAAATATATAGAACACCAAATTGAGTTTCATGATTTTCACTAATATGTGCAAGTCTATCATATACAATATTTATATTATTTGTTGATATAGCATTATTATAGATTTATTCAAAACTGTAAATTAAATTACGAAAAACTTGTATAAAATCAATTTCAGAATAATTTATTAGAATTCACAAAATGGATGTTTAAAACAGTTATAAGTAGTTAAAGAATGTTAAATATCAAGATAATTAGACTAACAAGTAAGTGTGAATCAACAAAATTCATTTGCTATCCTGAACATCCGATCATGGTGTATATAACTAAATGAGTTGAGTATCAACTTATGAGTTGAGAAATGAGTTGAGTATCAACTTATTTCTAGTTAGTCTATATTATAGAAGATCATAAGTTGATATTCAACTCATTTCTAGTTAGTCTACATAATAGAATAAGTCAAAATTTATAGATATTTTTTTGAAATAATAAAACGGATATGTAATTTTTTTAAATTCCTTACTAATTTAATTAGTAGCTTGAAAAACCAGATAATTTTGCTGTAGTCCATATATATACTGAATACATTTAAATAAACTGCATGAATAATTAAGTTAAAGCGATATATAAAAGCTGAAGATATAGCATAAAAAATTATTTTCGGTAGTTTCATAAACATATTCTTTTAAAACGATCGAAAGGAATCTTTAAAAAAAATAGAGTCAATTGTTACAACTGTAGATATTTTGTTTTTCAATTGGCAAACACGATACATTATGTTATTCTCGCATTTTCTTGGATAAAAATTCGACTGAGACCTCATTATTATTGCATTAACTTTGACAGGTCAGCATTTTTCTATTTCATTCTATCTAAGTGGGATTCTATTGATCACAGTTGTAGACAACCATTCAATCATTTTTTCCCCTCATTTTTTCAACCTTATTCACAATTCGATGTTACTGGAAATGGCTTATTATTTATAGTAATTAGACTATAATTATTAAAAGTTTTTAAATCGAACAGCAATCATAGAATAATTTTAATTAATAAAAATTTTTGAATTGTTGATCTCTCATTGCAATACTGAATATTACTGATTGAAAAAAGTTATCCATCAAATGCTGAATTTTCCACTAATTTTAAGCATATTTATATATACTTATAATAAACGAAATCAGTGTATAATAAATACAATAATGTTCGAAATTTAGTTAATGCATTATTTATAAAAATTGTATTATATTAAATTTGTATTTCTATAAAAATTGTTTTTCTCTAATAAATATTTCTCTGTTGGTTAGCATAGATTTGAAGAGAAATAAATGCAAAATTTGAACACTGAAAAATATTTTTATTTATACTCAAGAAAACATATTTCATTTACATATAACAAAATATTTTGATTGCTGTTATTTTGGAAGAAAATATTGAGACATAAGAAACTATTATCATGTTGTAGATTGATTAAATAATTGATTTTTATTGAAAACTTTAATTGTAATCGGTCGAAAATAGAAAAAATATGTAATAATTATTCTATTAATCTTCTAATATGTTAATTAATGAAACATTACTGTATGCTTAATAGAAGTTTTATTTTTATATTTTTTATATCGATAGAAGCATTATTTTAAACTTTTTGCAGTGCAAATATTTCGTATTACATTACAAAATTTATTTATGGAACAAAAAAAAATGAAGATAAACAGTAGTTAAATTTCTTATATTTATGATATTTTTTCATTCACATTTTCAGAGAATTTTTCTAATTCAAAATAGATTTAAAAAATTTCCCCATGAAAGTTATAGCCATTTCAGCTAATGTCTTTTCTTTTATATACTTTTCTTTACAGTAAAATATGGATAGGCCTACTATAACGAATCAATAATAAGAGAGCCTTCAAGTATTTTCTCCCTACAATATTGATTTCAAAATGAACACTGTAGATGTGAAATTCAGATTTCTTCAACTATGTGCTATTAATAGTTATATACATACATATCATGCACAGAATTTTATACTAGAAATCTCTTTAGTGTGAAATACCATACATGAAGTTCTCTTCAGATTTGAAGTTTTTATTACTGTACTGGAAATTTTATCATCACGAAGAATCTTCGTTACAATGGAAATAACGAAATATAATTGACTTAGATTTATAATCAAATACTATAATCAAATTTATTGCAGTCAATAAAAAACAAATAAGTTTTTGATAAGTGGCAAAATATTTGATAAGATAATTTACTTAGAAAAGATTCATTCTTTTCTTAAGAAACTTTTAAATAAATAAAATTACAATTCATACCAAACACAATATATTTAAAAATTATTTGAGTTAAAACTTTATTATTAGTTTTTTCTGTTATTAAAAACGACATATGGATTAAGCACTATAATTAATTTACATAATAGCTGTGTAAAATATTATTTTAGTGAACCCATAATTAATGAAAGAAATCAAAAACTAAAATTTTAAATTATTTCTATGAAAAGAGGGCCGAAACTTTTTCAAATTTAAAATCCAACAAGTTATTAATTTTGAAGATTAAGTTTTCTAAAACTTGCAAAATAAATCCGTAAATTAACATTCAGTTTATTTTGTTTGAACAATAATTACGTTCATGGCAGTGATATTATATAGATATCTGAATTCCAAAATCAGTTTTGCCATCTTTAATGTTTTGGGTTAATTAAAAGAACCAAAATTCTTAGAAGAAATTTAAATATTTAACACATGACAATTAGAAATTAATGAAAATGCTTATAAATTTATAACAAAATTATGGTAAATTTCATATATAAATTTTTAAGAGTCACAACTATAATAATCAATCTTTGTCAATTAAACTTACAACAAAATGTATTATAAATTACGTGATTTTAAATACTAGTTTTAATATATGATGATGATGAAATTTGATTTCGTCAGTGAGGAAATATTTTTGATTGCTGAAACATTAAATATATTGATTGATATAAAATATATGTTGTATGTGTATAAGACATATTTTCCACATATAATTTTTCAAAATCAGAAAATTATTCAAATTACTTATAAAACTCTAAATTATTACAAAGCATTCTCTTAGGAATAAATGAAATTCTTATTTAAATTTGCTTAGCTTATAAAAATGCACAAATCTAAATAATATGTAAACAACAATCAAAAGTATAATATGTTATAAGTGAAATGATTATTAAAAATTTCAAAATAATATTTAAAAAGTATTAATTTATTCAATCTATAAATTATGTATATTTACAAAATATGAAAAAAGTAAATTATAACACATTATAGATTTGTAAACTTTAAATAAGTTTATAAATAAACATTTAGGTAAATAATTTTTATGTTCAGATAAATATAAAAAATAAAATTTATTTGCATGTACTGCAAATATGCTTATACAATATTTGATTTTGATTTCGATAAGCTAAATTTTGTGTGTTTTTAAAAATATTTTCACTGCTTTCTAACATATTAAATTTCATATTATATTAACTGCATATCTAATGTTACTTGAATATATATTATTCAAGTAGAATTTGATATGCAGCTAATGTAGATTTATAAATAGTAAATATTGTAATTTCTGATTTAAAATTAAATTTTTAAGAAATTTCTTTCTGATAATAATTATAAACTGTTCATCTTTATATATTGTTATTTTTTATGATTAGTAAAGTTCTCATCATCAGTTTCTCGAATCCGTAATAAAATTTGTAATAAAATTGGAGGAGAATCAAGTTCAAATATCTTGGAAATGTTTGAGAAACAAAAAATTACATATTCCATACTTAATGCTTCAGGCAAAAAACTGAAGCTGAAACTTGCTAGTGCTATTGTAAAATCAATATTAAATTATATAATTAATTATCTAAATAGCTATTAAATTATAGATGTTAACTTAATTACTTTTTATGTAGGTCTAAAGGGCATAATACTTTATTGCTTATCCAAATGATATTTTTAACAATATTCAATATTAATTTATTTTTAATTGTAATAATACAAATTGCATTACTAAATTATAAATTTTTAAAAATAATTGTCAACTATTTAAGTAAAAAAATTTTAGTATCACTTTTTAATTAGAATTTATGATTGACTTCAATAATTTAAATTTATTATTTAGTTGCTATAGTGTATTGTATATTTAAAAGATTAAATAATTATAAAATCATGTAATTTTTAATTTTTTTTAATGTTAATAATTTAACATATAATTAGCATTATTTTCCATAAAATTAAAATTTAAATAATAAATAGTATTTAAATATTTTATTATACAGTACTGTATTCCAAAAAACACAATAATAATTGTTCTAATATTATTTTTAACAGCTAGAAATAAAAAATGATAACCGAAAATATATAACGAGAAATAAATATTTTATTATGAGATAATTTTGTTCAAAATCATAGATTTGAGTTTTTCTTAATATGATGATTATAATGTTTGATTTGTCCAAATAACTTTCTTCATAAATCTTAAAAACTGGTTCTCTCATATCACCAAAACGATCATTATTTTACAGAGAGTAATTTGAGAAAAATGGCAACATTTTTCTCAAATTTAAGGTTTGAAATTTGATATAATAAAAACTTTCTGTTCGCCTAACAAATGTATTGAATTTTAGAAAAAAAAACAGCAAACTTTTCTGGACAACCCTTCATTCTCAGACATCATCAGTTCGACATTATTCATTTCTGTATGAAAGAAATCGACAATATCCAGAACAAGAAGAAAACTAATGACAACTGCGTGATACAAAAACTATTAAAGAAAAGATAAATGGAATCTCACCAAGAAGTAGATTAAGGTGCTGTCTTCTTCTCAGATATTATGACTTCGTCTTTTCAGCTATTATTACTTTCACTGTTTACATGAAGTGATTCGTTAAAAGTGATTTTTATAAACATAAACGTCTTGATAATTTGATTGCTAAAATATGAATACAACTGATAATTTAATTATTCATAGATTCAAAACATTCATTTTTGAAAAAAAAAAAATATGTAAAACTGAATAACTTGTTTTAGTCTATTTTCTGATAGTAATGAAAGCATATGTCTGTCCATCGATATGTTTATCTGTTTTTCTGTGTTCCCACTAAAAACTTTTGAACTGCTAAGTATACTTTCATGATATATATTAGCAATATTTCGTTTTTAAAGATAATTTCAAAGTCACATCATTTAATCTCTATCTCCAACCATTTTAAAATAGCGAACGTTTAAACATTTAAGATATTCTCTTCATATTTCCTGAATTGTTTATTAGATTTTTAAGAAATTTAGCAAATTGGTCAAAATTTTGAAGATGATATCGCTGACATATCAAATAACCATTTATTTTTAATTCTTTAAAAACGGTGAATTTCTTCCTAATAACTTTTGAAGTATTTGATTAACGTTTATAAAATTTAGCAAAGCAGTCGAATTAAATTCAAAATTTAGGTAATATTAATTAACTACATAGTTTCACCTGTTTAAATATAGCAGACATTTAATTTTCCAAGATTTTTTCTGCAATAATTATAGAATTATTTCATAGATTTTTATAATATTCAGCATACAGAGATTATTACAGACCTTATTAGAGATTATTTTAATGACATTTATTTTAATACTTTATCTTTTATAGTTCCAAAATAAAGGACACATTTGGAAAGTATTCGATTAGGTCTTTCCAGAAATGCTTGTTATCATTTCTTATTATATTGCCATTATTTCTATGCTATGAAAAGTATAATTTTCTTGATTATTAAAATTTAAAATTTTATATGATAAATTTCAGTACCATAAAGAATATTTAAAAATAAATTGATTATTTCTTTTATCTTCTGTTTAAAGATATTCATTAATAACACAGTTTTAAAATGATTTTCGAAAATAATTTATCAAAATCATTTTTTATATAAAGAATACGAAACAGATTTTTTTAATATTATTATTTATAATTCTATTATATTGATACTATATACATTGTATTAACATACTACTATAAATAAATAACTTTTGGATGTCTTAAGAATATTTATGTTTGAAAAAGTTTAAAAAATTATAACATAACTTGAAATATAAATGAAATTATCTGAAAACTATAAAAAATTTTATTAATTGTTTGGAACTAAGTTTAAATGAGAGAATATAGTATAATAGAATTACCAAAAGTGATTAGTAAAAGTCACTTATAATTAACTGTCTATGAAAAGACAAATAATTAAGCGCTTGCGGTCTAGTTAAAAGTGCAAATTAAAATAGGAACATAAGAACTTTTAATTTAGACCAATAAACAATTAATAAAAATTTGAATAGTTAAAGCTTCAAGTTAAACTTAATTACCAGTTTGAAACATATATAGAATTAAAAAAGTTCCAATTTAGTCGAAGTCATATGTTTTAATGTAAATATTCTCGAAATCATTTAGAAAATATTGTACAGTACATTCATATAAAAAATACTATCATTTTATACCTTTTTCAACGTACGAATACCATATTTATAAAATATTATTTGTTTAGTAAAAATAGATTATTGTAGTTTTCAATGATTTCATATTATATTATTCTTCAATCATTAAGAACATTTGCTACCATGATAGAATCTATATGCATTATTTTTGAATAAAAATTAAATCATGAACTTTTCGAGATTATAAAATTATCAATATCTAGTTATTCAATAATTGAAAGTTTTACATTTAATATTGTCAAGATAATAGGGGAAGATGGGTATAGTTGTAACATGGGTATAATTGTAACAGAGCAATTAACTTCGAGACACTGTTACCAAATGGTATTATTCAGTAACCACACATCAGCAAGATAGTAATGGCGTACATAGTGTCTCCGCCGAAATAGGAACGAAAAATCATTTTCCAGGTAAGTTAATAATTCTTTTCTTTTGAAATTGAAACCTTATAGATCTCAAACTATTATCGACAGCCTGCTCATACATAGTGAATAGAAAGCAGGTGTCATGTAGTTACATTTACTATGAACATTGCTTAATTTGAATGAATATTTGTTGCACAGGATGGGAAAAACTAAAAATGGCAGTAGTGGGTATAACTGTAACAGGATCAATTATAATTATATAATTGTAACGTCAGATGAAG
>WUQG02030704.1:0-11040 GCA_011317285.2 Androctonus mauritanicus
GGAAGTAAACATTTATATTATACTTGATTTATTTATGAAATTAATAAAAATTCATCAAACAATAAAATAAAATATTTAAGTAGTTATTTTTTGCATTTCAAAAATTAAACGATCCCTTTATGTATAAATGATTGAAGATATTAAAAATTGTGGGATCAAAGTCATCTTTAACAATATAGCGACACTGATGAATTCCATAAAAATCTAACGAATACCGGTATTCAAAATTTATAGCAATATTGTAACATTTTTATAATCCTATAAAACAAACGAATATAAGCTTTAAAAAATAAATGAAATTTATTTTAAATATATTTAAGACTTAAGACTTAAAATTCTGCAGTTGAATAATTTTTTATCTGTTTATTAATTTAAAAAAGTTTTAAAAGAATGTCACGCCAGAGGTAATTTTAAGCACTGTATTGAAAGTAAATTCAGTACATTGCCATCATTCTTCCCATCATTATACAGTATTGAAGTCAATAATCTTGTTTCAGTTTCAACAAAGATTTTGAAGGAAGAAATCAATTAATTCTGAGCAAAAATCGAATCTAGAATTTAAACCAAGTGTTCAAGTTTAAATCTTAAACTAAATTAATCCATTAAAATCAGGTGTGCTTTATCAGCTGACAACAATAATTTAAATTTATTCCTACGGATACAAATTAGACTAGGAGAGTATTTTAAGCTAAAGATAAGATATGAAAATATTAGGGAATATTCAGATTCTCAAAAAAAAAATAAATAAATAAAAATACTTCAGGTATAGTATAAATTTCTAGATTCATCCCTGACTTCTCATATGTGAAGACGAACTTTTTCTCTTGACAATCAAAGAAAAAAAAACTTAATTAAATTAATCTTTTAATTAATGGAAATAGATTTTTTCACATTAAAATCTCGTAAATGCAGAATTATTTCATTCATCATTTGAAAAGTTTAGGAAATGTAGTTAAAGCCAGTGTCAAATTATAATCAGAGTTCGGTTATGCTTGAAATATAATCGAATTTTCAAAGATAATTAGATGATATAATTTTGTATAAATTAAGCTTATAGAAATAAAGATTACTTTAGATTTCAAAATTAATTATAACAACACAAACATAGTTTATACTAATTATTTATTCTGATAAGCAATGTGCATGACTAATTTATTTTTACGAACTTACTGAGATAATTATTAGAAGTTGGATTTATTGGAGAACTGTTTTTATTATTTTTATTAAAAAAAACCATGTAGTTTGTTTAACTAAATTTCGCAATTAAAAAATTGATATATTTGAATATTATTTTAATAAAACATCATTAATAATATCTTTTATTATAGTAATTATTATTAATTATTATTTTCTTCTGCTTTATCATTAAAAGCTGAAGAAAATAGAAAATCATTCATATATCAATCAAACAGCATGCATAAAATGCGCCGTTTATTATAAAATTAAGTACTGTACAGTACGATAATTCGTTCTTACATCAAAGGAAGTTTCATATACTGGAATGTATATTATTGATAAAAATTCCTTTAGCATAAATTCCAAAAAAAAATAAATAAATCAATAACAAAAGATGAAATCTAAACTTATAAAAAATGAAACAATAAAATGAAAAATAGGGCATTCAACAATGCATTCATGTTAAATCATCTCAAAGAATAGACAAACAGGAAATGGATTGACAGAAAAAATTAAGCAAGGTCACTTACAAAATAATGTCATATAATTAAACAAATCGCAAAACAAAGTGAATTTTTATAATAATAGAAATTATAAAAAGTCATTCAATGTGACATTGACTTTTTTTTGTTAATTAAAGCATCAATTTTCTTGGATTTGCAATTAATATAATTAAAATTAAAAATTTGATAATGATCGATCACATTTATATTTTGAGCGGATTGTATTCCATAATGAGGAACAAGTGAATCATATTCTCAAATTAGAATAACTGAATGAATTACAGAGTGTAACGCAATATTATGTTAATGTACAGGATTACAGCCTACGTTAAACGAAATTTAGATAACATTAATATATCAATATAAAATGTACCAGGAAAACAAATACATTCCATGTTAATACATTAGAATAATATTTATTGATATAGAATACACTAGAAAACAAAGACCTAACGATATAATTCCCGTGATTATATTATTTAGGTTAGATTATGATACTATATAAGAAAATAGATGATTCATCTTCATTATTCTGTTAATACATTAATAACACGATCGCTACGCGAGTAATATTTTTGAATTGCTTACACCATATATTTTATTCTTGTCAAATTTATTATTTAAAGTTTCATTTCTTTATCATTATTGATATTTTATAGATATTACATATAAATTCCGCAAATATCAATTTATATATAATACTTTTATATTATACAACTTCTTAAATGTGCATGTTAACATAGTTATTATCGATTTCATCTGTTTGATATTTCATCTGTAATGAAAACTGTATTTGTGTTTATCGATTTTCTCATACCCCTGTATATTATTATGATTGATATGAAGGCAATGACGGCAATGACTATCAAGTTCATTTAACTGTGATTAAGTACAAATTTCATGTATTCAATAGATATATAAAATATTTACATATTTAAAGAATAAATAATAATCTATAAATAAAAACCAAAAATTAAACAAGTTTTCATGGACAAATCAGATATAATTCATTAGTTAGTTTAATTGCTATATGATATAATTTTGATTGAATGCGCTGATTTCTAATCTAAGGAGAATATTAAGGAGTTAAAAATCCTCTTACTATTTTTTAGCTCCTTAATATTCTCCTTGAATAGAAACAGATTCAAAGTTTGATTTACCAACAAAAAATAAAACTTGAAAAATTTGAACTGGATCCTTGCCATATTTAAACTTGATTTTACTCCTGCTTTTGAATTTTTTTTTTTTTTTTATTATAATGTTTTCCGAAATCAAACAATGATATTTAAAAAAAAAAGGAGCAAGATAGACCCCTGAAACTTATATTGTACTTAATCATCAAAATTTATTGATAATATTGGTATAATAGCAAAAATTTAAATCTTAAAAAATTAATTTTGTGATTTAAACAAGTACAATAATAGATTATATATATCAAATTTATTATTATAACTTATGTATAATAATATATAATTTAATATTAATTAATACACAATATTAATAACTTATAATATTATATTAATTAATATCCGATGAAAAAGCAAAGCATAAAATTTCCATTATTTATTAAATATCAATATAATACGTATATGTTTCATTATTTCATGTTTTTTCTTTGCATAATCAAAATGGTTTTTATTATTTTTAATTATTTTTTTTTTTTTTATAGATACTGATGATACTTTCTATCAGAAAATATAATAATACATTTTTGTGAACTACATGAACTAAAAAGGAGTTCTTAATAACAGATTCTAAGGCCTAAAAAATATTTCGAACTCGTTAATTTTATTCAAAAATAATTATTTGTTAGTTCCATAAAATGCCGCGTGAAAAAATGAAACTATAAAGAAAAAAAAATCGAATTTTACTAGTTAGATTTTTCTTAATTTTTCAAGGAAATCAGTCCGGGCCCCTTTTCCTAATTCTGACCTGATTGATTGGGTCCTATTATGGGATTTTATGGAATTCCACTCTCTACGATTTAATCATAATTTACTGCTAAACTATGGATAAATGAGTAGGAATAGATAACAGAAAGTGTATTAAGTGCATGTGTAATTACCGCCTTCAAATCAATAAGTGTATAAAATAAAAACGAAATAAAAAAAAATGACAAAAAAATTAATTTATATATATCATAGCTGATTTGATTTATAAAAACTTATTTACATAAATCATTTCGAAGGTAACTGTTATAAAAACTAGTTTATATAATCTAAAACTAGAAATTTTCTGTTTATTAATTCATTTATCAAGTTTGTTTGTCTGAATTTTGAAACATGTAGATTCGATATCCTCCGTGATTATATGACATTATCTTATAAATTAATACCAAGGTTTTATATTCTAATTAATTAATATAGATGAACATTTATTTTTGCAAAAATGTATAGTATTTTGAGCGCCTAGTTTTTGTAAAATATTACACCTGCCGCCGAACGTTAAAAACAAGATCGGATGGACCGATTATGAATTGAAACTAAAAAAAAAAACTAATAATAATAATAATAACAATTTTGAATTATTTCAATTTATAAATTTCTTACAGCAATGCATACTTATATTTTGCATTACAATAAATATTATTCATTATTATTTTGTATAATAAAAATAATTTCGTGACCTAGAAAGACTTTCAATTGATTATTTAAACATCAAAGTTGCCATCTCGCTCCAAGCAAAAATATCTGAAGGGTGACCTAGTTAACATGTCTGTCTTCCTATCTGATTGGTTTTTGGTATCTCATTTTACACAGTTACAAAAAAAAAGTATATTAAAAATAAACTACAAATTTATAATTTCGAAATTTTCATAAACAATTTAAATCACGTGATCTGTTATGCAATGATAAAGTTTAAAAATATTAAAAAAATTTAACTCATCATCAACGAGTACATAAAATAAATAAATTGAAATTTTGATATTTTAAGTCATATTTACGATGCAATTATTACGAAAGAAACTTTTTATTTGCATAATTTAATTAACTTAATTCCTAAATATTATATAGTGTTACCGTAACCAAGCAACAGAAGTAATTCGGTTGATTTTAATTACTGTATTTAAAAAAAAAAAAATGTTGTTAGATGCTATCTTCATTTAATTTAAAAATATTTAAATAATATTTATGTATTTGTAATTTAAAATGAATAATTATAAAAAATATTTCAAACTGCTAGTTTTTTTTTTTTTTTTTGTATGCTTGTAGTTAATTTAATTTAATCTGTGAATACGAATAAACAATTTTTAAAACGAAAAGATTTATGACTATAAGATTAATGCATAAATTATCATAACAGGATACCAGAAAACCTTAAATAATTACCCAGATCACGAAATTTGCACTCACGAACGATTTAACATTCTAGATTCTGCTTAAAAAATCAATTAGATTGTATATCGTCTTCGCATTTCTAATTGGATGAATGGCGTGTAGAATTTCAAATTGAGCCAAACGGCTGACGCATTACATAATATTGCTCTATATATTAAAACGAATTCTTTTTCGGGTTTTTTAATTAAACTGTTATTGGATAAATATTATGCATTAAAAATTAATAAAGATGAGGAGTGGCACTTTTCTATTTCGTTGCAAATTTTGCCCGTTGCGAGTTATAATTTTATTTATTTTCTAGCTAGACGCTACTAACTCAACAATAGTGACCTCATAATGGCTTATTTCTGTCAAATTCTTAAACCTTACAGTTACTTTTCTGCTGATATTGACCTGTGATCCTCGCCAAACTGGTTTAACCATCTTACAATAAAAATTGGGGGAAGAAAGCAAAAAAAACCACCGTTCTGTTTGACCGATTAGGCAAGTGACCCGTCAGGTTTTCCTTTCCTCTCAAGGACAAAAATGGCGTCTACATCCAACAAACTGGTTTTTCGACTTCTTGCAAGTTCATGGGCGTTGTCTTGCATGAAGATGGTTTAATGGTTACATGTGTTGTTTTTAAAGCTGGCAACTGTCGACATATCTAACGTTAAAAGCGCGAGTACAGATTATTGTTAACCTTTTACAGAAAAGTATCAGAAGTCGGTATGTTTACATATCAAAAATAATTAACTAGCTAGATAGCTTACATGAGAAAAAAATAAATAAATAAAGTATTTGACTGGTTTTTTTAAATTAAATTATTATTTTAAAATGTCTAAAAAGTTAACCTTGATATTTTAGATCGTAATTCATCAGCAAGAGGAAAATTCATTAAATTTTAATAAGTAAAAACCCATTAAATCATGTATTGGAATGCTGAAAAATTGCTTTTCTTAGAATTCAATATGTTAATTAATCTATGTTTATTTAGTCTACTCCATCTGCTCCAATCGGTTGTTATTATTGGTGGCACATACTCTATACACATAATATAACCATTAAAATTTGCAAATATGCATCAAATTCGACATATCAATAAAGAAAAATTCTGAAATTCCAAGCATATTTTCGAGATGCCAAATATAATAATATAGTGTATTTATTATTTCTTGTAAAACGATACTGAAGTGAATTTGAAGTGACCTTTTAATAAAAGCATCAAAGCATTATTAAACTCGAAGCTTAAGTAATAAGATAGATCTCTATTAATCTCCCATAATATGAATGACCTTATCATTAAAATGGTTTGTAAATAAACAAACTGCAAGCTAAGATCTATTATTTTACTAAGAAATACAGTGCTGTACTAAGAATTGGAATAAAGTTTTCAGAATAGCATAAATTATCAACAAACTGTGAAATCGATACTAAGGCTTTGTAAATACTGCAAAATAAGCATGCTAAAAAAACGAATTATCTTCACTTGATCAAGACCAGTTTTATAATTATTTTTAGACTCCGGGGATGTAATTTTTTGCCACTTCAATAGAAAATTTAGTAGTGTTTTTTTTTTTTAAATTTGTAAATTTAATGAATTTTCTGACCGCTAATGAATTAAGATCTACAGTATCAAGATGAAACTGATGAATGCCAAAATCTTGTAACTGAGTAAAGATGGATTCAATTTAAATGCATTTTTGTTTATAAGTGTATTAATCTATATAAATTAAAGATAAAATATAGAATGGTTTCTTCGTACAATTTTATTTTAATTAATTTTGATCAGTTAAATTATATAATCAGAATTTGGATCTTCTTAAAACTGATTCTCTTAAAATTTTGATCATAAGAGATTGTATAATAATCTCTTATGACCCAAATTTTAAAAGGATCATAAGAGATTGCTATATAAATCATACAGCAATCTCTTATGATTACTATATTCAATAATCATAAGAGGATAAGTTTTTGAAGTCTAAATTAATCATTATAATCGCAGCACAGGTGGAAAAAACACTTCCTATACTTGTATACAGAATTATCAGATTGCTTCCTGTTTTACAAACACGCAACATTAGAATAACGGTAGTACAATTTTTACAATTTCAGCCATGTTTCCTGCATTTGGCGTGGGAAAGGAAAACCTGTAGAATATAACTCTATTGTGGT
Organism: Androctonus mauritanicus; assembly: GCA_011317285.2. NCBI lineage: Eukaryota > Metazoa > Arthropoda > Arachnida > Scorpiones > Buthidae > Androctonus > Androctonus mauritanicus. Next base: position 7,172 of record WUQG02030704.1, read on the forward strand.
TATGTATGTTTGAACAGAATGTCTTCGATTGTGAAGTCAGCGAAATAAAATTAATATGTATCCTGCCCAACAGGATCCAGACTGATTTTTAGAGCTATTATTTATTCAATGGTATTAGCAATTTAAAGTTAATTTGGGTCGATTAACATCACCTAACTCCTACTAATATGTTTTTTTTTTTTTTTTTTTCCCTCTCCTTCTGAAAACACGTGTATAATCTTATCGAATTTGTTAAATTATCTGTACTTTAATCCGTAATAATGAACATGATATGATTAATTATTTTAATCCAAAATTATAAAATTTATTTTTTTAGTTATACAGTAGTTGAACTTGTTTATACCACAAACAGCTTCTAGAAGAAACAATCTTTTGTGTTATTATTAAATTCAGACTACACCAAATTTAATAACATTACAAAGAGTAGAGACAAATATTTTTTAATGGTTAATTGTTTTCCGATAAATATTATTATTGACATAATGGCATCACTAAAGAATTAAAACTAAGATAGTTTACCATTTGTGAAATATTCAAAGTGAAAATAATTTCTGCATTACTATATTGATTATTACTTCACTTGTTTTACGATTCTTCAACAAATGTATATTGTAAACAAGCTTTAAGCTTATATATTTCTCTTTAAAGTTTTAAACTTTAAGATAAATCTATTAAAAATGAATCGAAATTTTTTTTTTAATTTTTATTTTAAATTTGAAAAGATAATGTCATCATAAAATGTAATCTTCTAAATATAAGTTTTTTTTTTTTTTTTTTTTTTAAATATAAAATAATAGTATGAATGCTAACACTCTATAGTAAAAAGTATAGACTAGTCTAGTTTTACCAATGACGTAATTGGTTCCAATGATTTCTTGAGTTCATTTTTGTTTTGAGATTAAAAGAGTATTGTTGTTTTATATTCATACATAATATATTTCATATCTTTGCTGATTAGATTTATAAAAACACGCAAAATATCTGGTTATAATGAATAAACAATGTTTATTAAAACTGGACTTTCCCAGATTCGAAGATTTTGGGCGGGGTTGCTTAAGTATAAAATTGGAGGATGACGTCATTGCTGGCACCATTCCAAACTTCTTAATGAGAGACCAGATTTTGTTTTCGTTTTTAATTACGTCTCATGACTTTCGGTATAACAAAGAGGTTCTTGTGTTTAGAATATCTAAAGAGTCTATAGAGCAAAAGGAAAGTATTGTTAATAATGTTAAATAGCCTCGTTTGTAATAATTCAACATTTTTCCTTGTACGTTGAGTCCCGAGTCTTTTATTAATCGTAAATTTTGATGAAAATATAACATTAACGGGCCATTACAGTAAATTTTTGAGCGTGTTATGTTTTATATCGTAAATTACTCCTAATTTTGAAGATAAAAATCTATAGACCATAGATAAATACGATTCCTTCGTACAAAAGACTCATTGAAACTCAAAAATATATTTTTTTGACTTATCGAAACGGTTATTTTTTTGTATAAAATTCAAAAACAACTAAATTTTCATTGCAAAAGTCTTATTTTCCTGCAATAATCTTTACGTTTTTCTACCGGATACAACATTTTCCTTAAAAATAAATCTTGTTAACTTTGGAGGAAAAAATATTTCAAAATTATTCATGAATAAATTTAGATAAATTCTTAGAGTACAACCGAACTCCGATAACAAAATATTTTTATAAAAAACATAATTGCATAATCGAACCCGTTATCCATCGAGTCAATGATAAACAAGATCAAAATTCGCTTAGTCAGATCAGATGCAAATTTTTGAGCGTTGATAGAAATATTCGGATCAATGTAACACGGTTGCACCATTTTTATTTGTATATTTATATTATAGAAGTATCAATAATACTCGAGCAGTCGTCATGTCTATCAATATACCTATTTATAAATACGACTTGAATAAAAATCAATTTTGTATACAATTAATTCGGATGTAGCGAAAGTAATTATCAAGGATTTAGAGTCATCCATGCTCGTCAGTTTTCGTTTATTTTATTGAAAGTAATCATCATTACTGAAACAAACAACTAATTTCTTTATCTCGATGTAATTTATTTTTAAAACAATTCGCATTTCCAAGGTCTCCACAAATAATTTTGTTTCGAAAATGTCAAAAAAATCAGCGTTTGATATAGAAATAAGCTATCAATAATAAATTAACAAATTTATATTTATTAGAGAATTGAGATTATAAATCTTTATAAAATATGTTAAAGGTTTAAAAAATGCTCGAGATCTCTTATTAACGCCGCTTTTCAAAACCAAACCACCATGGCTATTTCAACTGAGATAAGATAAGACGATTTACGTCATTCTTATCGACTCCTTCGCACTGTTTCGCTCGTCTGAAGGTCATAGTTATAGTAACCCGACTGTTTTACATTTATATGCAATATAATCCGCTACATCTGAAAAAACAATAATCGAATATTTCCCTCCCGAAAAAAAATTCGAAAGGCTAACAATCCGAAAATAATTCCTAGAACCAATTAGCATATTTCTAGTTCAACCCCACTACACCTGTTTTCTCCCTCCTTGCAGACTTGCCCGGCAACTTTACTGACAAGTTTAAATATTAAAAGAAAAAAAAAATAGAAGAAAAATATCCGAGTTAGTCACGACGATTCGTTACTTCAATCGCTTAATTAATGGAATTAAACTACATACAATATCCACTTTGGCAATGAGCCAATACATGTGACACATTTGAATTTTTCAAGAAGTACTTTATTTAAAAACAAATTACAAAATTACATTTGTATTTTAAGCTTATAAAATATTATATTATAATAATAATAATAATTATTTATTTATTTAATTCTATTAAGAATGTCGCTACGTATGAACAAACATACGTGCGCACCTTAAAAGATTAAAATCAAACTATTATCTATATTGATCATCTATATTTCTTTTGCTTGGATATATTATAAATATATCTCTGAAAAGAAATATAGAGGATTAAACTAATAACCCATAACCATTAACAAATTTAAAAAAATTCTACAAACTATTAAGCTTATATGGTTATGACGAGACTTTAAAATCTCTTTAGTTTGTATAACATTGTTCTCAGAACATACAAACTTATATATCACGGATATATGGGACGACACATTACCAGGTTATAAACCCGATAAATTGAAATTTGAAGCAATTAAAAGGGTACATTTTCTAAAGCTCCTTAAGAGTTCAGGATCATGGCACCCACAACAATTCTGCACATAACTTTTCCTCGTAGGAGATGCTGGGAATAATACCTTCCTACATCTTATACATACTTTTAAGTAGTTTAAAGAGGGACCAGCCCATTAATTTCTATCTACATATACTAAATGATGCAAAAAACATTTTTGCTACTTTAAAATGACACCCCGACAGGTTTGAGGTTTACAAAAACGAACACAGTCCAGCTGCATTACATTCATTTTTACCTCTTACCAAGGATGTGGGATAAATTTTTATTGTCCGTACGGATGACAGAATTGGTATACCAGTCTCTGCGACCTCTCAGTCTTTTTCATGATGCCTTTTTTGTAATACTGTCTTATAGAACGACTTAATTTATCATAGTTCATTGCTGGACGATTTTTTCTTTTTCCCCATAATTTTGCAACTCTAACTGAGTCTTCGATCTTGAATATACCTTTGGTGCGTTCTAACCAACGTATGCAGCTTCCATACATCTGTGGATGGGCCAGCAATTCTTTCAAGAACTGCCACAGATGAATGTGAGAATGAGAACCCGGTCTTGTAGTACATCGTTCTACGTCGCAGTTCTCGTCACTTGTCTCATCTGAGAATAGAGATAAAAAAAAAGATACTTAGTGCCGACTAGTT
>WUQG02030715.1:0-11040 GCA_011317285.2 Androctonus mauritanicus
ATAAATATTTTTTAAATACATGAGATTCCCTGAAAAATTTAGCACAATCGATAAAAATAAAGGTTTGGAAATGGATATATTTTTTCCATAAACACTTCCGTATATCGCATTGTTTAACCACTTTTGGCCAAATTTGAAATATAAGTACATTCTAACTCAATTAAAATCTGAAAATTTTGGGTAACTGGGTTAAAATTAAATAGTATAGATAATCCTGGGGTAGAAGAGACTGATTCTCGTATCTAGAAATGTCTCTATAGTTCACATCGTTCAACTGATTTCGAACAAATCTGGGATTGTAAATGTTTCTTATATTATTTCAGGCTTTCTGAAAAATTCAATCTAATATGCCAAAAATACAGGGAATAGGAGATTCTTTCATTTTGAACTCTTTTAAACATGGCTCAACCGATCGCCATATTTTTAGGAAACATTAAGTAAAATAATGAACATATATATGAGCCGATCACTTGCCAAATCGATTAACTCCACAAAACAAAAAGTGGAGAAAATAATATACATTGTTTTATAAAATTGCCTTTAAAATATAAATGCAAATAAACATTATGGAGTGTATTATTATAGGTAGTTTTTATCTAATGACATTTACAATTTTTGCATGACTGAATGAGTTAATCGATTTGGCAAGAGAATATAAAAAATTTAATACCATCGAATTCAATCTTCAAAATATTTTAAAAAATAATTTAATTCAGTATATATTTCAAATGTTGAACAAAAGTTTGATCGCTAGACAATGTCAAATCATTGCCAGAACCAGGCTGAGCGTACTATCCGCCGATGAAAACAGAATGGTCAAAACAGACGCAGTAAACTAGGGGGTAATTGCGCTTGCGGGTTCCCAAAGTCACGGTAAGATACGCTTTTCCCAAGATTCTTAGTGCTGTTCCTATAATTCATTTCGTATGAAACAAAATGGATGCTAAGTAACGAAAGGCACTCGCTGTTTACGAAATGATGTTAATTGCTGCAGTAAATGAGGAAACAAATAAAATAGAGGAAGAGAAAATGATGATCGAAAATATTTATATGAAGAGATACGAATAAAGTTTCTAAGCAGATATGATTAAGGAGATGAGACTTGATGATACAGAATCCCGCCATTTTGACTCCGTCAAGGTTGCCAACAATTCAACGTCCCAAAGTGCATCGATTTCATTGGTGGATGTTACCTCGACGGATTTTACCGTGGCAGAAAAGTTGAATCCATCTAGACTCTGGACCAGTTTTTATGCCGCGGTATGACGACAAAACCGGGCTGCTTTCGTCACGCCTGTATTTTCCGCCGCGATTCCGCACTAATAGGAACAACCTTTAGTCGCAATAGAGTCTCCAAAAGGTCCACCTTATTTTTGTATTTAATCATCTTTAATTTTGTTTTATATAATAAATTTATTTATCTTACAAAGGCGTTATTCTATTAATAAACCATATATAACAGTAAGAGATTAATTATTTAAATTTTGTTATGACGAGACTACACTAAACAGTTTACTGTTATTATATAGACCTACTATTATATTAAAAAATTATTTAACTAAATTCTAATTATCGTATCCTAGACGACTAAAGAAAAATCTTGACTAAAACCAAAAAATTTATTCAAATAAAAACTGCTTAGCGAAGATTTTCATATTAGGGTATCGCATCTTTCCTACACGTCCCTCAATCGACCTTTTCAATTTAGCGATTTTAAAAGATGTGTACATATAATTCTTACTTTGAGGGGTAAATTCGAAAAATGTCGTACGCATAATACGACACTTATAAATGTTTAAATTACATTATTGCAACGATTTACATTAGAGTATGGAGTTAATCCCATAGGCTTCTGAAAGAAATTATTTATTATTCGATGCCCAAAAAAATTTTTGTCATTTAGTGGTATTAAATCTAATTATTAATGAAATTTATTTCGAATATAAATCGTTAAGAGTCAATCAAGTGTTTGACATTAAAATTCAAAAATGGAGTTAATTGATTTGGCTGGTGAACGGCTAATATGTGTTTTTATTATTTTACTTAATGTTTCCTAAAAATTTCGATTCAATGAGATTAAAAATAAAGAGAATATTTAATGATATATTAACAATGTGGTTAGAATATCTCTCAGAAAGTGGTATTCATCTAAAAAGAAATGATAGTCAATCAAAAACATCTAATATGTAAAAAATTATTCAAATACAATACTAAGAAATCAAAATATTTGTTATAATTTGGATGCGACTGCTTGGTTGACGATTTAAGAAAGTAAAGCAATAACGTCAGCCAATATCTACATCTAAATTGTAACAAATATCCCGATTTCTTAGTACTGTACTTGGCTTATTTTTTACGTATTAGATATTTTTGATTGAATACATATAACTAGAACATTTATATTAAATGTAAATAAACATTTTGATTGATTTTGATATCAATATTATTAAGGATTATTTATTTTATTTTAAAATCCTAATAAAAATCCTTTATTTTTTGCTACTTTGGATATACGTAGATTGAAAAAAAATAATTCGATTATTTAAATAAATTATAACGATCAACAATTACATATATAATTGTTGATTGTTTTTTCATATTAATGTTCCCAAAAATTTTTATTTCTGACTTAATTTTAATTTTTTTAAAAATATAATACTATCGTATAAATGAATATACTAGTTTCTTACTTTAAACATATTTATCTCTCTTGAAATCATCCAAAATTTAGTTTTTTTTTAGTAATTAACTTGATAACAACAACAGTCAGCATTATATTTTAGAGTATTTAATTATAGTGCCAATTATCATAATTTATAATGTGTGCTTTTCGTCTATCAAGTTAGTGTTTGCCAAGTTCCATTTTGTGTAATTTCATCTATTAAATAATTGGTGGAAAACTAAATATTTGAAACAACTAAGCTCCTAATCCATTAATTAAATGAAATTTAGTCCAATAATATATCAAACAAATCACTTTTCAGACTTATAAACTGCTTACGACTATTTCAGATTAATGTCTAGAAATTAATTTCATAGATTATAAAAATTTTGTTTTGCTATAATGTCATATTAGTAGTAGAATAAATTTTATTTTAAAATTATTATTATTATTATTATTTTAACAATATTAATTAGTTGAATTTAGTGCAGTTTATATTTATTTTCCAACCAGAATATTAAGCTATAAAATTCTCAAACAGTTTCTAATTAATAAAATTAATAGCCTAATATATTTATGCATGCAACATTCATTATCGATTTATTATTATACTTCATGTTTATTATGTGACGAATATAAAATAATTAATGATGTTGATTTTAAAATAAATAAATGTTTTTTTTTTTAATTCTTAATCTAAAAATTAAAAAACCTCGAAGCTCAAATTAAGAATTTAAATGAAATTTAAACATCATATCAGAAGATTTTCAAAATTAACAATTAGATTTTCAGATTACATTTAACTTTATATGTAAAACTTTAACTGATGTATCAATACTTCCTGAACAATATTTAAATGCTATTAATTTATATATAATCTGTATACAAACAAAAATAATCTAAATATATTATCCTATAAAAAATGTATTAATAATTCAGGCAAGCTATAACTTGCATTAACATTTAGTGCCATCTAGTGACATTTAATGATATTGAATTAAAAATAATTAAGGCACAGACATAAAATATTTTAATAACTGATCTACCCAGCACTTCCTGGATAATATTTAAATGTTATTAATTTATATATAACCGCTATACAAAAAAAACTGATCCAAATATATTATCTTTTAAAAGATGTATTAATAATTCAGGCAAGTCACGACTTGCACAACGAAGACTTGCATTAACATTTAGCGCCATCTGGTGGCATTTAATGCTATAGAATTAAAAAATAATTGGGATAATGAACAGTAGGATTAAAAAAAAAGGATGGCGTAAGGTCGATGCTGAACATTATTTTAAATCGTAATCATAAAATTTGCATTTTAAATGAAAAAAGTTGTATATATACATACATAAATAATCAATATTCTATAAATTATATTGATGATATAGATATCATGTTCATATAAAAATTCTTACTCGAGTAAAAATGGATAAGTTATCTTCGAGTTCCTCTTCATCTTGGAAAAACTGATCTGAAAGTAGATTTACATTACAATTAGCATTTAATCATTGTATAATTTTGTTAATTAGAACTTAATCTCTAAATTAACGTATATGTTAACTTTTAAAATCAGATTACTTCTAGTATTCGCGACACTCAAAGCGAGTTTATTCTTAACTTTATATATGTAGCTAGAATTAAAAAACAAAAATGTGTAAACGGATTTCAGTCGCTTTGTTTTAAGTGTAATTATTTATATGTTAATCAAGATAATCAACAGAGTTGTCTGTTGATGAGAAAAGGGCGTTAATGATATTCTATCGATCACGCCCTTTCCACGTGAGAAGTTAATAAGTAAATTTAATCATCGACACATTTTATGGCGAAGCCTTTTAATTCTGTTTGGAAAAAGATGTTTATTTAAGGAAAGAAAGTAAGACTCATTTTCCTGTGCCCGTGATATTTAAGAAAATTTTAAATGCTGATAGTAGTATAAAAAAAATGAACGAAATAATACAAAATTATTTCATAAATTGAACAAAATCTGCTTATTCTGATTTATATAATGACGAGAATTAAATATTTGTCAATTATTCAATTTATAGAATAATCATTTCGGTGATCAATTAAAAGCAACATTAATTCATATATCATTTAATTTCTTTATGAGATTTTGTAACTATGTATTAATATAATTTTTATAGTTTAATTATTATGTTGATTATGTTTAATAAAGCGCATTAATTAAATTTAAAAAGTTTCAAATATGTAATTAATTATAGAGTTTACGTATAAAATTATATACAGTAGGCTACTGTACCCTTGTTTTGATCTTTGCCGCTTCCCTATAGCGTTTTTAATGAGAATTGGGACATAACTGCTTCTAACTTTTCTATAAATTCTATTAACATATACAAATATTTGTAATTGGGTCACAAAATTAAGTTTGACGCTTATTAGTGTCTTCAGTTAAACGCATATATTGCATAATTAATCAACGAAATAATACACTCTTTCATAATTTTTAAAGAAATAACAATAAATTGATCAAAACTGAAGCTCATCTTTTGAAAACTTTCCCCTTAGGCATCTACAATATAGAGCGAATATTTACTTTAAGCTCCTAAGAGAGCCACTAATATGAATTAAAATCAGAATCTAATCAGTTATTGAAAGTTTTATAAATATTGATATATATTAATTATAAAATTGCATGTTATTCCGAACATCAAATATTATAAAATCAACTAATTCAGACAAACAGATTAAAAGTAGTACACTATAGCTATAAATATCGTTTAGAAATCTATGTGATTAAGGGATCTTATGTGCAGTTTCGGTAAAATCTTTGTATGTAATTTTATTTTTATATAATTGCAGGATTTCTATGCATGTAGAAAGTAAAACTGGCAATAAAAATACAGTAATGATAATTAAATATTAATTTTTTTTTTAATTTCTGAAATATAGTTATCATCGTTTCATTATTTTAAAACAAATAATTTATATTTTATGTTATCATTAAAATAAAATTTATTAACTCAATTAATAAAAAAATCAATCAAATCATATACCAACTATTTTAATACAGTTTTAGAACACAATTAAACAACATTATTAAAGAGATTTATTTACAAGAGTTTGCTTTTTTAGGAATTTTCGAATTTTAATTTTTTTTTTTCGATTTTCTCTTTTAATATTACTGATATAAAAATATTGCCCAATAATATTCTACACAAATATTCTAAACAAATTATATCATAAAATATAATTAAACTTTTGAATAAGGTTGATGTGTATGATAAAATAAATAAAAATTCTCTCAAAATTGACTTTAAGCATTTTTTTTTAATTTTATGTGATCCAAAAGTGATTCCAAATATCTTAGCAATTTTTATATATTTGTGATAAAACAAAAATTAATTTTTTTCTTATAATATACAAAAAAATTCGTAACAATTTTATCGCTAGGTGCAGGATAATTCAAATTTTTACATTGATTATTTTATATTGTAATTTATATATAGTACGATCTGTAAAATTATTATATAGTGCTTTTAAAATTAAATATTATATATATTTTTAACTACTTTCAGAAAGAAAGTGAAGTTTATATGCTCATTGTACTGGATTAGATGTATCTACACTGGTACCTTTCCAACTAATTAATAGATTTTAATGAAATTCCTTAGAATGTTCCATTGCTGAACATTAACGCTGCACATTTTAAACCCGTTGCTTCAACAATTTAAAAATGATTGACGTTCAAACTTCTGAGCTACTCTTTTAATATTTTTTCAATTATTTAATAGATTTCTATGAAATTTAGCTGGAGATCACATATTGCTTTTTCGTTTAAAAATAAATTCAAACTATCAAGATTACTTTTTAATGATTGTTTTATAGATTTTTATGAAATTTAAGGTGATGTTAATGACATAATTTTTAATTAGGCAACTTTAATAAATTGTTTATTAAAAACAATTATTAATGGCGATTTTAATGACATAATTTTAATCACGCTACTTTAATAATTCCAAAATATCAGACATGTTTGTGAAGAAAGCTATTAGAACTGTTTATAAATTCTTAGAAGTACAACAAATTATAATGCACGAATATTGTGACTAGCTTTATGAGAAAGTCCCAGCTATACAGTTTTTAAATATTGTACAAAGTATATATTCGAAAGTATTTAACTTCTAAAATAATTTATAAACTTCAAAACCAATAATAATCATTAAAAAATTGACATTAAAATAAAAATCAAAGCGATATGGTTAAAGAAATGATATCAAAGTAAAAGTTTAAAAATTCATATTTAATAATTAATTTTAAATATTAAATATGAATATTGTTGATCCGCATAATCGATGTAAGATTTTAGATATTCTTTAATAAGTTCTAGCTATTCCTTTATATTTTTGAGATATAGTAAAAGTAAGCAAAATTGCTTTATTTTTTAATTATTGTTATAGTAAGTGTTGCAAGTGGCATTTGGTTGAACGTTAGCGTGCAGCGAGCATTTACTTAGCAGTAGAGAAAATATCGAACTTCTTTTAATGAAATAATTTTTTTTATAAAAAGAAAAATAAATTTTATAATATCTAAACTCAGACTAGCATTCGAGAGGATTGATCTGTTTGAATCTTAAAACTTAAAAGTCGTAAGAAATATTTTTCTATTTATAAGTTATACAAATTGATAAATTTGTGCATTTTTTCGGTTACAGCGTAATTATTACGTCGAAAATAATTTAAAATTTACGGTGTTCGTAAGAAAAAATTTTTGATAATTCTTATAGTAATGATTGCTAGAACTGTTATACATAATATTTTGCGTATATAAAGAAAAAAAGAAAAAAAATTTTGCTAGAAATTTAATACATTGTTGATCATTTTAATATACTAATTTCCCTTTCGTTATAAAGCCAATCTTTATTGATATAAATTAAGCAAAACTATAAACTCGTATGTTCGTATTTACGTTTAGAACTGCCCGGCCGTTACCCCCAAACCATCAGAGGATCGAATTCCAGTTATAAGTTCTAATTATAATTCTATTCCCTACCTATGTCTCTTACTGGAAAACATGTTAGTTCATGTGACTTCCCAGCCAAGTGATCGCTAACATTGATGAGCGACTATAATCTATAACGCATTATCTTAACAGCCCTGATTCGGATTATTCGCATTTTTCCATTTTTTTCAGTTAATCTATAATCGTTCAATATCGAAGAGAATAATTTATAAATTAGCCTAAGAATTAATTAACAGTTTCCGAATTAAACTAGTTTATCATTTATTTTTTTTTTATTTTCTCCACTCGAAACATTAGAGAGATATATTAGAATCCTTATAACTATGGAACAAACAAAAAAAACATACCATCAGGATCTTCTGACGATTGGAAAAGATTATCAATAATAGAATTTATTCCTCTCTGGTCGCGATATATATTACGACCATCAGATTCTTTTAATATCACTACTATCGATAACAGAAAAGACAATATCATCCTGACCAAGTGAAATTCAGTAAGAGTTATGTTCTCCGAAGCGCTCCGCCTGCTTTTATTAGCAAGTGAAATAAGGTAACGCCCACTTTTGTATCCTGAAAATGTAGGTGGTGACAATAAACAAAGTAGTATACATCATAAATTATTTATAATAAAGAAAAATAGCCCATTCCGAATTAAAGAAAAAAATATTTTACTATAGACATCTTCGGAATTTTGGGGAAGATATCGATTTAATAATTCGAGAAAGAAACTGCTCTTCTCTTATTTTACAGGAAAAATACATTTGTTTAGGGAGAATTAGAAAAATAGTTGTTCCACCCGAGACGAAATTATATAAAAAAAAATTTAAATATCCAAACATAAAAATTTATTTTTGAATATTAAAATGCAATAAAAGTAAATACGGTATATTGTGTAATTGGATTAAGAAATGAGAATGGGAATAACAATGAAAGTTTGGTTATTAATGTGCAACAGCTATTTAACAAATCCCTCAAAAGCAATTTCCTTTCCGACGTCACGAAAACTCCCAAGAGAATTCGAAGGATCAATACTGGACAGCCACTTGTTGGGTGATAACATCAAAGACCTGTCTGCTTTCACCTACGCTTCTGTACGATTAAATAGTGATGTTGAACATGTTTCCGTAAAAAAGAATGTTTTCCACGTTTGTCATATTTTAAATTATTGAATTATACGCTTATAACTCTTTGTATTTTTTCGCCAAATATTTTAAAACGAGAACTGTATATAAAAAAAACTTGGTATTAAATTCATTTTAGGATCTAGAAATTGCAATAAATCACTTAATTATACCTCACACATTATAGAGACAACAATATGCAGTACGAATACATTTTATATAAAATAAATATATATTTATAAAAAAAATATTTCCAATACAAATAAAATATAATTGTAATAAAGAAAACTCAATTAGAGAAAATTTAATCTATTTAAATATTTTTTTTAAATGCATTTTATTTGACATCATTAAATATTTTTATAAATGAAAATTTTAATTTATAATAATGAATTCAATTTTTAATCGGATTTTATTAGTTATAGAAATTACAGTTTTTTTTTTTTTATATTTTGTTCTATTTATATTTTTATAATATTTACAAGAAATAAATTATATCGTTTAATTGTTGTCGTATCTTACATGTGTCCATATTTTGAGAGATGCAGCCAATAGCAAATTTCTTCGAAATGTCATCTATAGATTAGAGATAGCGTTTCAAACTTGTAAAATAGCCATAAAGATTCTTGGAATAAAACTGAAAAATGAGACATGAGATTAAAAAACGGTCAAAATGCATCAAAAATGTAATGAATCGGTTCGCTAAGAAAATTATGGATTTGTATGCATGCACAACTTTCGTAGGTTGTATTATTGTATGATAATACAATCTACGAACCTCAGTAAATGGAGATAATGGAAATACAGAGAATTTTGATAAAATTTAAGCGTTTTTGAATGAATGAGATTCAGATAGAATCTTAACAGTTTCGTAGAAACATTAAGACATGAAAACATGGAATGATTTAGTGGGGAAATTAGAAATAGAGTTGTTGGATTGTTTTGTAGCCTAACAGTAAACGATGATACAGTATACTCTCGATTAACCAGGATAGCCGGAAATGAATTACCCCAGATAATCCGCAAAATACTCCGAAAAAATTCGGAATTGTAATTAATATGCATTTAATATTAAAAAATAAATGAATTACATGCATATATCTAAATATTTTATAATTCAGTGAAAAAGGAAACAAGAAATTAATTAATTTATTTGCATTAAGAATTATTGCAATTGTGGGAATTCATACCACGCCAATTTGAAAAAATTCATCTTCTTCATTTTCTTCTATTTTTCCCTTCTCCTTCTTCAAAATGATGAAAATATTGTACAACAGATAAAAATATCCAAACAAAAGGAGTGAAGTTATACATTGCATTAATAAGTATGCCTCATATTCTCACAGTAATGTAAGCCTCGGTTAAATTAGTGAATAAGAAAGATAAGTTAACATCCAAAGTTCATTAACGAGAGCTGCTCGCCAGTTAAACGAAAGTAAACAAAAAGTTAGACCGGAGAAGATGAAGATTAACATAAAATTTTGTTATAAAGAAATCTCTGTTTTCGTGAGAGATAATGGTACCAAGTAAACGCATGTTTTGAGTTTTAAAATGTGCCGTCTCAGTCATTGACATGCATCATATGACGTATTACCATTCTTATCTGCGGAACCCGCATACATCGTCTACTGGTTCTGTCCGTCAGAAAGACATCTAGAAGAGACACGCTTATATAACGAGTCTAGTGTCAGAACTGACAACGTAGAGGTCTCGCGACTTTAATTCAAATCCTATAAGTGCTAGATAACCCATAAGAACTCAGCCTCGACTATCTTATCTGCGGAACCCGCAGATAAGATCCATACAATTTTTTGTAATTTTAATTTGATTTTAATTTTTATCGTCAATTATTTAAGCTATAATAAAGAACTAATCAGGGGTATTTTAAAAATTTCAGATAGCACAGTCTTTCGGAAAGAAAAAAAATGGAGGCTAATAAGATTGAGTCAAAGTCTGTTGCTGTATGTCCCCACTAATAACTTTTGAAGTAATTGGCAAATTTTCATGAGATTCGGTAGAGATGTTCTGGCATTAAAGAACACTCGAGGCTGAATCTTTTTATTCCTAAAGGATAGAATTTCAGTTTTATAACAATTTCAGTTTATATTATGACCTATAGATTGCCCAAAATGTTAGCAGTGTAGATATAATTAATTATATGACGCCTGATATTTCAATATGTATAAATGACATCACAGCCCGGATGTGGCGTCATCACGATGCAATAACGGATGGCGTCACAAATTATCAATAATTTAAGATTTC